>RCUC01119082.1:0-18845 GCA_003697995.1 Taxidea taxus jeffersonii
GCCGACCTTTTAAATGTGCTTTCCTCAGCCGCCCGGCATCCTCGCCCCAATCCCTGAGGTTACAGACGTGCTGGCGTGCCGGGAAGGTGGGTCACTTCTCCGAGCCTGTCCGGCCCCTGGAAGGCGGGTGCGGACGTGGGTCGGGGCCTGCCTGGTGGCAGAGCCGATTCAGGTGACCCTGCACGTATCACTGTGGACCTCACCTGTCCCCTGGGCTTTGGTCACTTGAGTGAAAAGAAGGGAGACCAGGGGCGCCTGGCTGGCTCCGTCGGTTAAATGTCCGCCTCCTTCCGGCTCAGGTCATGATCTCAGGGTCGTGGGATTGAGCCCCGCGTCGGGCTCTGCACTGAGCGTGGAGTCTGCTGGAGATTCTGTCTTTCCCTCTGCCTCTGCTCCTCCCCCTGTCCACGTTCTCTTGCTCTCTCTCGCAAATAAATAAATGAAATTGTTCAAACAAAAAAAGAAGAGAAATCATCAAGACACCTGGGTGAGGCGGTGTTCCTGCGTTGTAGGGCCGCGAGGCAGAGAAATCAGCCCGTGCTCGGGAAGGACGTTGGAGACGGGCACATAGTGAGTGTGCCGTGTCTGCCACGAGCGCTCACTGCCCCCCCGCCCCCCGCCCACCGCTGTGGCACTGTCCATCCCTGACGTCGGGTCGAGCGGTTTCACTGAGCTGAGCCCCTGCTTCTGAGCCACCTTCTCACAGAAATTACTGCCATAAGATGCCACCTGCAGTATCCAGCTCCAGTTTCAGTACATCGAAGAAAGCTCTCAGACACTGTTAAGCTGACTCCAGAACCCTTCTAGACTGTGTGGACCGGCCCCCGGCCTCTCCCCCTGCACCTCCGTGGCTGGGCGGCAGCGCTCTGTGCCCCCCACGCCTCCGTCTGTACGTCCCGGCCGCCCTCTGGCCACTTCCTTCACACCTCCGTTCCGAGTGCCCAGTTCCTGCAGTCGTTTCCAGTCTGCTGTAAAATTGCCAACTGAGGGGTTTATTTCAACAGTCACGTTTTATTTCTAGGCATTTTATTTGGTTCTTTTAAAAACATTCCTGGTAAATTTTGGTGGTCTTTTTTGCTTAATCATTTTTTATTCCAGCGTTCATTTTTTCTGAGTATTTTAAAGATTCTGGTGTCTGAAGTCATTGGCGTTCTCGCTCGGGGGTTCCTTTTTCTGGCCAGCCCACGCTCAGACGCATGGTTGTCAGTGTGAATTTCATCCTGTGCTATTACAAGCGCCTTATTGGGCTGCTCTGAACCTGCAGGAATCCTGAGGGGCTGGCCTGGGGTGCCTTCTTCCAGGGAGTCAGCGTCATCCAGAAGATGACTGGGGCTGCCAACGACTGGGGCTTCTAATTTAATTCTTGGCCTAGGATTTCCCCGCCCAGGATACCAGTGGTGTTAAATTTAAAACAAATTTCCGTGAGGACCAGAGCAGGATAGAGCCTCAGGTAGCTGCTGTCTGCTCAGGGCCATGGCTGAGATAACCACGAGCTCTGGACGTGTCTCTTTGCCAGTTCATTCCTCTCATGAGAAAGTGGCCCTTCAGGAGTCCAGTCTTTTGCAAAGGTCCCAGCCCCAATACACTACCTTTAGAGGGCCTTGTGCCTGTTTCCTGCTCACTGTGTGGTCTGTGGACTCCCAGTGGAGACAGACATGGAAAGGGCTGCCGTAGCTTACGTCTCTGGCTTCAACAACAGCTTTAGTGTTTGCTCTTGATCGTAGTGATTCACGTTCTTGAATGTATAACTGTGCATTTAAAAATATAGATAAGTACTTTATAGAAGCATCATTCTTTTCGAGAGCCTTAATTAGCTTTATTGTTAGAATCGGAAGCCACAGAATCTATGAAGTTGATAAATGAAAGAAAATGTTGAAAAACATATTGAAAAAGAAAAATAATAATCTTTTTAAGAAGAGATTTATTTACTTATTTGAGAGAGAGAGCGTGCGTGCACAAACAGGGAGAGGAGTGTGGGGAGAGAATCTCCAGCAGACTTGGCGCTGAGTCCGGAGCCTGACGAGGGCTCAGCCTCACGACCCTGAGGTCATGACATGAGCTGAAAGCAGGAGTCAGATGCTTAACCAGGGCCACCCAGGTGCCCATGAGAAAAATAACCTTAAACCCTTCACTTCCTTCCTGGGCTTCGCATGGGGACCTCGCACTGCCTTGTGGCCGTAACGAGCTCTGTCCTGGGCATCGCCGCAGCACAGCGCGGACTGTGTAGTCTCCATTCCTTATCAGCGGGTGACACCGCCGCCTTCCAGAGATCAGGGTGAGTTCGTCCGTTGGGTCAAGAAGCCACGCCAGGTGTTTCAGAAGGAGCATTTCATACAGCAGTCGGGGAGTTCAGGCCAGAAGGGGCTGCTGGCGGGACCGGTCTTCTCCTCCCAGAAGCAGCTCGCTTCCTGCACGTGGTGATGTTCTGGGAACCGGGGGCTGGGGCACTGTGGGCATAGCCGATGTCCGGGTGACGGTCTTCCTGCGAGCCCCTGTCGTGGCCGAGACGCCACCGCGAGCCTTTGTGTGGGGCGGGGAGACTCACACTCTGCTGCTTCTCAGCCGCCCACCTGCGCGCCTTCCTGGCTTTGCTTTTCCCTTCTTGCCAAGCCTGATTGCGTGGGTGCAGATGCACACGCGGCCGTGTCTCTGCCCACCTGCCCATGCGGGCAGTGGGTACCGTCGGGCATGTGCTCTCCTTTCAGACGCGGCTGCTTGGGCACCTCCGTGTGGCACCATGTGCGGACGGAGCCGTCTGTAAGCCCAGGGCAGGTGTTGCTCCTTTGGGATCGGAGGACTGTCCCCAGAGTGGAGGCAGTGCAGCCGCCGGGTTAGGAACCCGCTGCTTTCAGGACCTGCCTGGGCCCGGTTTTGTTTGGAATGCACAGAATTCCCACTTGATGTTGGCAGTGTCTGCCCTCCTGGTAGCGCGGTGGATCAGATGACACACGTTCTGTGATGGGCCCGACTCGGTGCACAGTATCTGCCTCCTGCGATCAGGGTCCACTCCTGTCCTCCAGGGTCTGGGGGTCCGGGAGCTAGCCCAGAGCCGTTCCCTGGTGGCTGGGGGTAGCACGTGTAAGTGGCGCTGCGTGGCTGCAGCTTCCAGGTCTGGCCTGGGACTCTGCTGTGGGGCTTGCCAGAGGGTTTTCACTGTGGTCGTGTTTGCCCTGGGTACTGCGAGCGCCAACGGGGCCCCGTGCCTGGACCGACAGCAGAACCTCTCCTGGTTCAAGCTCCGCTGAGGGGTCAGCCGGACGGGTCGCTGGCTTGCGAACCCATGCTCAGCAGGTCATCTTGCCTCCCAGATTCAAAAAGGCCACCAAAAGTTGGGCCTCTTAGTGCTGAAGTCACCCCAACATGGTCCAGATGGCTGGACCCTTAGGAGTGTCACTTAGGTGGTGGCATTGGGGTTCCACAGCCTTTCCCCACCCCGTGCACCTGCCTTGCACTCTCCCCGTGACGCAGCATTTGGATGAGGTCCCCAGGAGCTGTCTGGGTCACGAGGTGGAAACCAGCTAGCAGGGCGGGTAGGGACGTTTGATGTAAGGAATTACTACCAAGGGCAAAAGACTGACTCACACCTGATATGAGGCAACTTGCTCTCAGACTCTAGGACTCAGTCAGGGACCCGAGGAGGGAAAGTGGAGGGGTGCAGGCCGTGCTGGAGAAGGCGTGGCTCAGCCTGCAGTTGTGGCCGTGCTGAACTTGACAGGCCACCCTTGGTGTCATGTGATCCCAGCAGTCCCAGCAGGGTGTGGCATGCCCAGCAGTTTAGAGAATGAGACTGTGGGCGGGGTGCAGAGGGGCCGTGTACGGGCCTGTGGAAGGAACCAGAACTCCAGCCTGGACGTGAGGTCTCACACTGAGCTGTGTGGGCAGGGAGCCTCGGCACCCGTTCCGTAGACATGGAACGTGCCATGGGAAGGTTGTTGCCAGGCCAGGGCGGCAGGTCATGGGGAGACAAGGGCCTGGGGCCCATTCAGGGGCTGAGCTTCCTGGACACCCTCAGAGTGTGCCGCTCCCGGGACCCCATTGCAGTGGAGCCCTGTGGTTTATCACAGAGTGGGGCCTAAAGGGCACCTGCGAGCATGCGCCGAGCCGGGAAGGGCTGGGGCGCCAGGACGGCAGGCTTTGTGGCCGTGCAGTCCTGCTCACAGACGGCCCTGTCCTTTCTTATCCCCTTTGAGGCACACATCATCCACAGGCGGGGGGCAAGGTGTGCCCCCTCTGGGCAAGGTTCCGTGGGGAGCCGTGAGTCCGATGTGGGCTTGCCAGGGCCGGAACAGTTGTCCCTGCTGCTGGTGGAGCTGGCTGCTGGCGACCCCTCCAGGTGGTTCCCGGACAAAGCCCCCCCCCCCCCCATCTGAGTCTCAGACGCTGGGGCTGCAGTATTGTGCGTCAGACAGCAGCAGCTGGTGTCACCGATGAAGTTTATCACAAGCCACTGTCGTTCTCCAAGAACTTCTGCTTGCTGCACAAGCCCAAGCGGGGACTCAGTGGGATCTGACAAAAATCAGCATGCCGCATCTTCCAAAACTTCGATGGTGACCGGAGCTCTCCATTCCCACTGATGTCGCAGTGCTGCCTTTGGTGACTGTTTTGAGAGGGAAGGGGATTTCCATCATGCTTCCCGCCTTTACTGGCTCTGCTGTAAGTGGGATCCTGCCTGCCCCTTCCCTGATATGCTCAGTAGTCCGGTGACGGCTGCAGGTTGGGCCACCGGCCGTCTTTGAGTTGGACTGGGGCCACGAGTCCTCAGGTCTGGCTGTCGGCCAGTGGTACCCACTGGGCTCATCATGGGCTCTGGCAGGTCTGGAGCCTTCCATCCCATTTCCATGGAGCCGCTGTCCTAGATCTGGGAAAGGCTTGGAGGACAACCTTGTCTGTCTGCAGCAGTGTTAGAGGGTCCCTCCTCACAGAGGCCGGGGTCCCCCTGAGAGCAGGGGCTGTGGGTCTGTGGACTGGACCTGTCCAGGGGCAGGGCTCTTCCTGGTGGCTCAAGGCGGTTTCTGCCCAGGGCCAAGTTGTGCCAGTTACACAGATCAGGGGGTACTGGGTGCCTGGCTGGATCTCTTCTCCCTTTACCCACTGCCAGAGAGCCACCTGGGCTAACGTGTCCTGACCGGCCCTTGGTTCCTGCACCCACCTGTCTCTGACGGTCATGGCCTGTGCCCCCTCCCCCACCCCTCCTTGTCTTTGTGGTCAGGGAGCTCGTTGCTGCCCCTGCACCACCCTGAGCTTCTTGGGGTGCAGGAGCCCCCACACCCGTGCTGGGAGATGAGGGGACAGGCCAGATCCTGCTCCCGGCCGTTGTTCTGCCCTCCTGCGCACCAGGGTCTATGATTTCTACACGGTGTGCCCTAAAGCATGTGAAAGCCAGGGTAGAAAGGCAATTTCAGGCACAGCTCCAAGCTCTGCTGCCCCAGGGGAATGCTTAGTGGGGTTGGATAGCTCTTCATTCATCCTTCTCCACCTGCCCCGGACACAGAGAAGGTCAAAATTTAAAAATAGCCCCGGATTCCGGATTCTGAGTGCACCCGCAGCGTCCTGCCCCCGCCCCTTGCCTGGTGGAATCCTCCTCCCCTCCGGCTGGGGATCAGATTATGTCCCCAGCCTGGGCACTGTTAGCCCTTTAGCTGAGCTGGCTGGAGCGGCTATTCAGGCTTACAAAGGCCTTAATCTCCTTTGAATTCCTCTAAGCCTGGACTCGGTAATCCCTTACAGCGAGCAGCATAGTCTGTGGGCACTGTTGGCAGCCCCAGGCAGGCCTCTTCCATTCATTGGCCCCGATTATCTTTTTATCTCATTAAATAAATGAGCTCTCTTCCTTCAGCTCCCGTGTTCCACGTGAGAACAGTCAGTGGCATCCGACTGGCCTTCAGGACACAACTTGGTATTTTCTCCTCTGAAGCTGTGGACCGTTGACAGGTCAGGCCACCGCGTTTCCTGTCTGATTGGCACCGATGACCCTCGAGAGTGGGGGGCAGCCTGTTAACTTCATGGGCCTCAGTCTCCCGGGCCACAGAACGGAGGGTGCGGTTCGTCGTGTGTGGCGTGGGCCTTCCCTTCTCACGTGGCCGCACGCTCTGTGGTTTATGCCGTGGGCTTGCTTTCTTGCAGATGCCGGCCTGCCCTCGTGGGGCTTGCGGTGGTTCTGACAGCGGTCTGGGCACTACAGGACCTCCCTGCAGGACGCTTAGACATGAGAGAGAAAAGCAGAATGCCCTGCTGGTTGTTACGGCACTTCCTTCTGAAGATGGGGGTTTCCTTCTTAAAAGCACCTTAGTTTGTTTGATGGCTGCTGGATTTGCGTCGAATGCTCTGTCGAGACTCGTGCGGATATGGAAATCCTCGGAGTTTCACAGCCAGTTTGCATGTGTCGATGGGCAGACTCCAGCATTTCTTACTCAGTACTGTTACCTTCAATTGCATCTGCTTCTGAGGATTTGGAGAGTTTCTGATAATGCCCACCGTGTTCCTTGGACCCCAAGTGCACTGTGTATTCAGATTTTGCAGATTTGCGCATTTCTAGGGCGGGTGGTGTTGGCGGGTGCCCAGAGAGCACACGATGTCACTTTCTCAGGGTGATCTCTGGGGCCTGTGTCTCTCTGTAAGGAATTCTGGACTCACCCTGGGCCTATCAAATTTTCAGAGTAAATTCTGTGACAAAATTTTATGATCTTTCGGAAAATCCAGATAAATTTTCCACATGCTAGAAATTTCCTCAAACTTCTTTTATTGGGACACCTGGGTGGCTCAGTTGGTTAAGCGGCTGCCTTCGGCTCAGGTCATGATCCCAGCGTCCTGGGATCGAGTCCCACATCGGGCTCCTTGCTCGGCGGGGAGCCTGCTTCTCCCTCTGCCTCTGCCTGCCTCTGTCTCCCTGTGTGCGCTCTCTCTCTCTCTCTCTCTAACTAATAAATAAATAAAATCTTAAAAAAAAAAAAAAAGAAAAAAAAAACTTCTTTTATTTACCAATTTTTCAGAAAAACGTCCGGTTCTCTGCATTTTGCAAGCATAGCTAGTGCGGTTTTCCTTTTGTCTTACATGGACGTGAGCGCTGCCCCGAGTTGTCGTCCTGTCACCGTTCGTTTATGCAGGTGCATCCTGCCTGGGGGGATCCCCCGTGGCCTCCCCGCCCCGTGGCACGTCCCCGGTTGTGTTGGGCAGCTCCCTTGCTGGCCCCCTCGGGAGAGCCTTCACTCACTCTTTACTCAGGCCCCGTGCACGGTGCGTGGAAGAAGTTCCAAACGTGCTGTGCCCGTAGCGTCCCTGTGCTGTGTGGACGCCGTGGTGGGCCGCGGTGGTTCTGGAGGTTGTGCTCCTTCTGGCCAGCGCGGCAGCCGCACGGTGGGAGTGTGCATCTGGGGCTTCTAGAATGGAGGCGAAGTGCCGTCTTCTCCCGCTGTCTGCCTGGTGGTTTTGAGGCCGTGCCCCTGTCTTGCCTGTGTGGTGCTCCTGACTCATGTCTGGGCTGCCGGCCTCTTTCCCGATAAGCGTGTCTTCCGCACTGACGCCAGATCGTCTGCTCTTAAGCATGGAGCTGGGCCTGCTTGTCTTCGCCTTGATGGAGCGTGTGCTCTCCCTGCCAGGCCCTGTGTCCTCACTGAGAGCTGACAGCCCCCACCCTGCTATCTAGAGCAGCCCCTCTGCCCCCTCCGCTCGTCTTCACACCCTTCCTGGTCTGTCCCGGTGGGGCGCCGAGCCGCCTTTCTTACGGCTTTACCACGTCCCCAATTGAACTCTGGCCTTTCTCGATCCTCCAAAGGCCCTGGGCTCCTAATCCTACCTGCGCACTGCCTTATGTCCACTTCCACGTGCCCCAAGTCGCCTTGCGACTGCGGCCGACCCACTGGCTCCCCAGGGAGGCACTCTCCTCCTCGTAGCACCTTACCTGCTCTCTCAAGGTGCCTGCCGACCTTGTGCATGTGTCACTCCACCCTTCCAGGACGACTCGCGTCCTTGTGGGCAGTGCCTGATTCTCACTCAACTCTGTCTTCTCATTACCAAATGGGAACAAGTGGAGGCACAGAGAATTATAGCCAGAGGCCGGATGGTTTGAGAAGTCACTTATTGCGACCTAGCAAACACTCACAGAATCTCAGTGGCATGTTGGCCCTTGTCACTTGTGGCTTGAAGGGATCCCTGCTCTGTCCCTGAGAAGAGCCCCCCCCACCGTGGGAATTAGGACCTTTGATCCTATGCAGCCCGGGTTAGGAGCACAGGAAACACAAGGGGCTTGTGGGTCGTGGGGGAGGAGCAAGTGGGCTCAGCCCCGCTCTCGTTCCTGGTTCCCAGGGCTGTGGGTTCTTGTGTTAGGGGCGTACCCCATGCAGAAAAACCCGGTTCCCAGGCCCGCGGCTTCTTGTGTTGGGGCCGTGGGACCACACAGCAGGAGTCGGCAGAGCTGTCGCGTGCCTTGTGGCCCTGCCTGTGTCCCGGCAGGGATAGTGGCGCTGGAACGAGTGACACTTGGTCCCTTCATGCCCCTGGTGGCACTGGAATGAGTGACACTTGGTCCCTTCGTGCCCCTGGTGGCACTGGAATGAGTGACACTTGGTCCCTTCGTGCCCCTGGTCCACCTGTGAGGGCCCAGAAGCACGGCTAGAGCAGTGTTTTAAAATGCATGTCATTCTCTGGAACCCGGAGATTCTTCCCAGGAAGCCCCTGCTGTCCCCTTTCTGGCACTGACACCTGCCACCCCAGCATACCGTCCAGACCGTGTGAGCCCTCTAGCCCTTACTCCGCTCGGCCGGCGGCTCACCATGTTGCCAAGCCCCTGGACCGGCCTGGGGTGTCCCCAGATGCAGAGCGTGTCGGCGCCAGGGTAAGGAGGCCCTCAGGCAGTGTGCCGCTTCCTTCATGGATGTCGGGCGCAGCGGACCTCAAACCTCGCCTGGTGGTCGGGTCCTGAAGCTCCATGGGCTGTCTCCCACCCGCTCGCTGGGGTCTGCTGCGTGCAGCGTGAGGCCGACACTGTCATGGCTCAGGCTCGGTTCTGCAGGGTTTCCAGATGTCTTCGGAGTGTGCTGTGACAGCAAGGAGGGGTGCTCACGGTTCTGCAGCAAAACCACGTGTGGTGCTCTTCTCATGGAAGCATGGACAGCTTCGGTCCCCTTTCTTCACGGGGTGGGAAGGAAGGGGTTTGGAGGCCAGTGTCCACCCGGGGCTGGTGGAGCTCCTCAGGTCTGGCGCCGCAGCGGGAGCAGGTGCCTGCTCCTTTGAGCAGGGAGTGGCCCACAGACCCTCCGCAGGACCCACTGACTTGGTGCCGAGGCCAGCTGGCCAGTTCAACAAGGCCCTTCCATGCCCTCGATCCTTAATGTAGACACGTCTCCACTGCCTGTGATGGGGTGAGGCTCAGCGTCAGCCGTGTTTTACACTCGCGGACTGTGGCCTTGAGCCCTAGCTGGGTCTGCAGACCCAGGAGACCTGTTGTGACCAGGCTGTGTCCAGGACTTTATTTCCTGGCCCCCTAAGGTCCCCACCCCAACAGGGGACACGACACTTTAGGTCTCAGACCTTGTGTTCAGTAGGCCTTGAACTTGGGTACTACCCTTTGCCCGCTGTGTGGCCACCAACCAAGGGGCAGCAGGCCTTGGGTGCACACTGGGCTAATCATCAGGTAGGCACTTGCCCTGGCACTACAGGTTCCTAATTCCTGGGGATCTGGCCACATTTTCTGTCAGTGGGTTTTAGGTCTGAAATCTGCTCAGACCAGAGCTGGGTGAGGGGTCATGACGTTTAAGGCAGTGACTTCCCTCAGCCTCCTGCTCATCCACTGCTGTGTCCTCGGAACTGGTGTGTATGTACGTATGCATGCGTGTGTTAGGCAGGCTGTGCTCTGGTGAGGGACCGTCTGTTTTGCTCCTAGGAGTGCCGTCTCTTGTTATCTGTCACCACAACTCGGCCAGTTGGCCTCCCTTGGCTGGCGTGCTGCCTTGGTGGTCATTATGATCATTGCTGCCCCTGACTTCTGGCCGTCACATACCGTCTCCAGGCCACGATTGCTGTGGGGCCACGTTTCGCTGCTGAAGTCAGGAGTGGCCACGATGCTCGTTATCAACAAGTCATGCTTTGTGACAGACTCTCTAAGAGTGGAGTCATTGGGTTATCTGGTAACTGAATTGTGCACTGCCACATGTCGTCCGAAGTGCGCTGTGTCACGCCGTGTCCGGCGGTCTGCAGCAGACCGCTGTCCTCTGTCTTTGCCAATACTTGCTATTGTTGATCTTTTCAGGATTAAAGTTTAGCCATTCCAGGAGCTGTGTAGTGTGTCTCGTTTTGGTTTTCTTTTGCCTTTCTGCAGTTACAGGTGATATTGAACATCCTTTCTGGTGCTTGCTGACCGTTCATGTTTTCTTTTGTGAAGTGTCAGATTCAGTCTTCTGCCATTTTTTAAAAAATTGGGTTATTTATGTTATTAAATTATAAGAGTTATTTGTACGTTCTGGATACAAGCCCTTTGTCAGATATATGTATTATGAATTTTTTCTTCCGGTTTTGCTTTATGTTTTTCTTTAAAAAAAATATTTTATTTATTATTTATTTGAGAGAGAGAGAATGAGTTGGGGAGAGCCACAGAGGGAGAGGGAGAAGGAGACTTCCCAGGGAGCCTGACCCGGGACTCCATCCCAGGACCCTGGATCATGACCTGAGCTGAAGGCAGACGCTTAACTGACTGAGCCACCCAGGTAGCCCTTGTTTCATTTTTTTTCCAA
This sequence comes from Taxidea taxus jeffersonii, assembly GCA_003697995.1. Taxonomy (NCBI): domain Eukaryota; kingdom Metazoa; phylum Chordata; class Mammalia; order Carnivora; family Mustelidae; genus Taxidea; species Taxidea taxus. The sequence continues at coordinate 10,725 of RCUC01119082.1, forward strand.
GGTTCTTTCCAAGTATTGTGAAGTTCAGTGTCTTTTGGTAGATAGAAGCTCTTAATTTTAACCTAGTCTTTGTTACCAGTCTTTTCTGTTATGATTAGTGTTTTTTTTCTGCCCAGGTTAAGAAATCTTTGCTTATCCTAAGGTTGTGAGGATATTCTACTGTGCATTAGTTTGTCTCTTACATTTTGGTCTTCAGTCTGTTTGGGGTTGGTCTTTGTGTATGTTATGAGATATGAATATACAACTGACGCAGCATCTTTTCCTGAATAGACCACCTCTGTGCACTCCAGCGCAGCGGCATTTTTGTTGTAAGTCAGCTGGCCATCCTTGGAAGGTCTGCTTCTAGGTTGCATCTTTTTCTCTGGTCCCCTCACCCATGTGCCGACCCCAGAGTAGTCGCAGACTGGTAAACCAGCCAGTTCCGATCTTCTCCACGACGGCTCCATCGACTGTGTGGGCAGTTACATCTCCGTGTAAATGTAGAACCTCAGGAGCAAAATCCTGGATTCAGGATTTTGGATCAGGATCCAAAAGTTTTTGGAATTTGAAGATTCCTGGATGCTTTACAGCAGTGAAAGTGTCTATGGACATGGTATACCCTCCATGTGCAGGCCTTTATTTCCTCTCAGCCGTGGTTTTCATTCTGCCATATACACATCTTGCACTTCTGTAGTTTGAGATTTATTGGATACTTGGTTTTTTCATGTGACTTAATATTTTTAAAAAAATTTCTAAATTTTTGTTGCTAATCTATAGATATCCAGTTAATTTTTACATATCACCTTGGTGTTCAGCAATTTTGCTAAATTCCCTGTTTTGTTTCTAACCGTAGAGTGCATATTGTCTTAAGTTTTCTACCTACATTGTCATTAACAAGTAGTGGTGTTTTGATCTCTTCTTCTCCTGTTCTTAAACCTTTGCTTTTCCTTGCCACATGAGGTAGTCAGGACGTCTAGTATGGTGTTAGCTAATAGCTGCGGTACAGAGCATTCTTGTCTAATTTCTCTTCTCGAGAGAAAAGCATTCAGTGTGTCATCCCCAACTGCTCTGTGTGCTGGGTGAGCAAGCTGTTCTAGGGACAGACTGCCCTTGCTGACACCTGAGCAGAATTCCCCAGAGGAGGACTTTGGTCTGTGGGGACTCTGCCATGGGCAGGCTGTGCGCACCTCGCGCATGGAAGCCGTGCCCAGTTTTCACACCGGCGGCTCCATCCCTGTGCAGCTTACACAGTTCTTTCCCCGGCGTTTAGGGCGACTCATATCGTCTGTGCCATACAGGGTGGATGTTGCAGCCTTCATTTCTTTCTGCCCCAGCACTGCCAGCCCTCTCTTCAGGTGGAAATTCTCATATTTTAGGAGTGATGCTACGGCCTCACAGGCTCTGCAGAAACACCGGGTGCCTGGAAGTTTCTGCAGGAAAATCCGTCCCTCGTGTAGAAAAGCCAGGGCGTGCCGCATTTCCCTGGGTAAAACAGGAAGCCTGACATGATGTGTATACATATGGCTCAGCAAGCGGCATGTGAGATGAGCGCCGAGATTGGGGTCTGAGAGCCCTGCCAGAAAGCCTGCCCCCGTACCTGTCCTCTGATCATGGGTGACGGTGGTCACTAGCCGTGAAGCCCGGCGTCAGCCTGGCTGGTGTTTGGGTGGAAGGACCACAGAGCTGAGAAGTGGGACGCTCCGCGTGTGGGTGCGGCCCTCTTGTGTTCTCATTTCAGGTGGGAAACACTGCGCAGTGTCCTCCTCTGTTCTGCGATCCCTTCACAGGGATGGCGGCTCTGATCTCGTGCTGGAACCTCTTCCTTGTTCTGCCATCATGTACTGAAGGCCTTCAGAAGGGAAGGTGTGCAGCACATATGCAGTTTGGAACTAAATGGAAAGCACATTGGACAGGATTTGTATTCAGGAATTTATGATTACATTTTTATCACATAATGTTACATCTGATTTTTGTTTGTTTGTTTCTATTTTCTTTTTGTTTTACTGAAATGTTGTGTACAGGGGCAGAGACCTGGCTCCTGGCATGTTCCCTAAAGCCATACGTCCCTGGTCTTTCTTACCTAAGCTTAGTTTCCTTATGCACACAGTGGCATTTCAAAGTGCTCTGCAAATTCGGATCCCCGGGGCACCTTGAAAACCAAGTGTCGGGACTCCAGGAGGCGGGCAGTGAGCAGCCACCATTGGCTGGGGGAGACGCTGTCCGTGGGTGCCTTCGGGCGCTGGGCTGTGCTCCGCCTGGAGAGCCAGGGCGCGGCGGGGCAACGCCGTGTGTGTCCGTGTGCGGCTCCCACACGCTCTCGCCTTAGCGCCCTGGGCTCCGGCGGCACCCCTGTGGCTGTTGGGTTCCTGCGGCCGGGGCTGTCCTGCAGCTGTGCCCACCGTGACCCCGAGCTGCACTCCCGGTGTTTGTGTCCGCCACACACCCAGCCCCGCCTTTTGCTCCCTGTGTTGAAGAACCGTGGGAGGACCAAAGGCAATCGATTTTGAAGAAAATTAAATTTTCTTCTGAAACAGAACGATGGTTTTGCAACGAGGCAGCAGGGGTGAGGCGGCTGCTGGCGGGGAGCGGTGGCCGTTCCACTGGCGAGCAGGGTCTGTGCCCCTCGCTCCGCTGGCTCTCTGCGGCCCGTGGGTGTGTATTTTAAGGAGCGGCCGTGCCCTGCGTCTGCGGCGGGGTGGGTGTGCGGCGCCGCGGGGACTGTGGGCACGCACCGCGCTCTGCTGACACGACCCTCTGTTGCTTCAGCTTCAGACAGCAAAGTCCTGACGTGCGCGGCCGTGTGGAGGATGCCCAAGGAGCTGGAGCCCGGCGGCCACGAGTCCCCCGACGATGCCGCGAGCCCCGCGCACACGCTGGAGCTGCTCTGTCACCTTGACAACACGGCCCACGGCAGCATGGCCTGGTAGGGCTCTGCGTGTTCCACACGCCCACGGCAAGCCTGGAGCTCGGGCCACGCGCACGCCCGGATCCGGGGCCGCGGCTCCCGCTCGGGCCCTGCTTTCTTGTGAAGAGATGCTGTAAATGGTCGGCTCTCTCTCTCCCTTCTTCCTTCCTGGTTTCCTAGTCCCAGTTGTCCTCCAGACTGGACGCGTTGCAGAAAGCCTCTTGCATGCGCCGTGGAGGAGGCTGTGCGGGTGTCCCTTCCCCGCAAATCCGTGCTACCCCGCACCTGCTGGCACGAGGACGAGGTCGGGCGCTGGAGAGCACGTTCGTGTTCCCTTGCTTTTTAGCTTCGTAGATGCACTCCTGTTGAGCAGCCCTCAGTGTAGTTAGTGGATTTGTACTTCAGGCCGAAGGCTCGTAATTTCTTCCTCCGTAGAGTGAGTGAGGGCGCGGTGCCCCTGAGTCCTCTGCATCTTTATCCCGCGTCTGTCTCCTCTGCATGTCATGAGCAGTGCCGGGATGGAGGTGCCACGGGCGCCCAGCAGCGCTGCCTGGCCCGTCGCTGCCTGGGTGCTGCGGCTAAGGCTCAGTGGTGCTCACCTCACTGGGCTCCATGCCCGAGGGGCCTCCTCAGAGCCCTGGAGCCTCTGCAGATTCCAAAGGCCGTGCTGTTTAGAAGGGACTGTGGGCGCATAGTGTCGGTACGGGTGTTTACAACAGTAATTACTATTTTACTTCGTGCAGTAACACTTCCACGTGCGCACTCAAGTGTGCATGTGTGAGAAAGAGCTCTGTGTGCCAGCTTCTGTTTGGACCAAAGCTACTAATTAAGTAAGTTTAATCCAACACCTATTTATTAAGCACCTGCTACACACACCTGCCAGGCTCTAGGGATGCCAAGTTCATGGGTCAGGGACCCAGCCTGTAGGAGTCATGCGTGATCCCCCGGGGAGACCCACAGTGTGAACATCGAAGCAGCACAGGGCAGGCTGTGGCATGCCCTGCGATCGTTAGGAGCTCTCGGCTGTGGGCCCCCGGAGGAAAGAGTCATTAATTTTTACTAGTGAAATTGAAGAGGGGTTTGCTTAGGAGCCAATCTGCAGAGCTGGGACCGATGTGGTTTCTCTCAGCAGCAGTGGGTCTTGGGTGGCAGAGGGAGCAGGGCTAGGGGTCAGTGCCATCTGTGGAAGTCCTGTGTGCCCTTGTTGGTAGTCGATGTGCCAGATCATGGTTCTTTCCCTCCCAGAGGCGTCAGACCCCATCTGCAGGAAAAGGAGACGCACAGGAGCCCTGCAGCTCTCACAAGGGGTTGCGAGAGTACAGAGCGAGTCTGGAATGTGTGCAGACACACACAGGTGTGCGTATGAGTGCAGTGTGTACGTGAGTGGCGGGGGAGCTGGGAAGACGCCGAGCAGGCCAGCAGCAACTTTGGGGAGGTCAGTGTATGCAGATGGCATCAGTGCCTTGGTGAGTAAACCAAGGGGTGGAGCTCAGAGGAGCAAGGGATGCTCGTCGGCTTCCCCAACTCGCTCTGCTGTTCAAATACCCTGTCCAGTGTTCCATCAGAGGAGCGTCACACCTGTCTCTGGGTATTTGTCAGGAGATGAATGTCAGTGAAATGTTCAGTCTTGCTCACACTCCTCTGATCCCAATCCTATCGTCACAACCCTGGTGATCACATGTTCGGTGATCACGCCCATGATCACACCCCCGTGAGCACAATCCTATCCTCACACCCCCGGTGATCACACACTCGGTGATCACGCCGATGATCGCACCCCCGTGAGCACAATCCTATCCTCACACCCCCGGTGATACATTTTTACTGATCACATGCCAGTGGTGGAACCCCTGATGATCACACCCCCCGTGATTACATTCCTGTGATCACACCCCCCATGATTGCACCCCCGTGATTGTGTCCCTGTGATCACACCCCTGTAATCACACTGCCATGACTTTACCCCTGTGATGACACTGCCATGATCACACCCCGGATCACACCCCCTACAACTGCACCCTTGTGAAAGGGGAACTTGTTAGGAAGTAATTGTTGATACATAAACACATCCAGAGAAACGGTCTTCCTGAAATTCACATTGGAAGGGTGCCCTCTTCTGAATTTGCTGCCATTGTTCAAAGCATTTCTTGAATCCTTGTGTTATCCCTTGCATCACTGTATGTGTTTGCTGACCTTTCCAGTGAGAGAGAGCTGTGATCCACCGCAGCTACAGGAACAACACAGACCCCGTGTGCCTGTCACCCATCTCCCCCGGTGGTGACGTGGTATTACCCCTCTGCAGGGTCACCGCCGGGGATGGGGTGTTGACAGGACCCACCGCCTGTACACACTGAGTTCTCTGCCGTGTCACCCTGTGTGTCTGTTGCTGCAGCCAGCACCGCAGACAACGTACAGAACCGGGAGCTCTCCTGCTGCCTGTTTACAGCCATAGCCCCCTCCTTCCATTGCGCTGTCCCGAATCCCCGACAAGCAAGAGTCTGTGCTCCTTCCTGTAGACTTGTCCTTTTGAGAAGGTTCTGTGAGTGGAATTGTGCACTCTGGAGGCTTTGATTGTGGCTTAGTGCACGCACTGTGATTCCTGGGGGTCCTACCTGATTTCACCTGTGTCCGGTGGTGGCTCTTCCCTTTATTCTGAGTGGTAGTCCGTGGGACCACAGTTTGTGTGACCATTCACCTCGTGAAGGACAGCTGGGTTTCCCCCAGGCTTTGGACATCCTGATCAGGCTGCTCTGACAGGAATGAACAGGGGCTCACGTGAACATGGGCTTTCATCTCTCCCGAACGGGTACCTGCGCGTGCAGTTCGTGGGGCACCTGTAGGCGTGTTTTGCACAAACTGCCAGAGCCTTCTTTGGAGTGGCCGTGCGTTTGACGTCCCCACCGGCAGCATGTGAGCACCCAGGCTCTGCACCCTTGCTGGCCTTTGGGGCTGTCCTGTGTGGTTCTTTGTAAGTGCCTCCAGCGATGTCTTGTTAGCAGGTAGGGAATTTGGCTTTTGGAAATTGATGTGTGGTGAATACATGAACGAGAAGGTGCTGTCTGTGGTCGAACTTGAGGCAACTGGTAGTTAAGTTTGCTTTCCTTTCCTATTTAGAAATTGGGGCTGAAGCAGCTCCAAGAGAGGGGCTCCCAGACACATGCTGAGCTCTGGCCCCGCTGCTGGCTGGAGCGTCCCGGAATAGCACGCAACCTGGTCTACAGGCTTGTGTGCCTGTGCCCCAGAGGGCACCGTGCAGGCTCGTGTCCTCAGGGCCGCTCGCCTTCTGTTTGCTCTGGAGCAGCTGGGCCCCAGCACAGGTGGGCCCACACCCCCGTCCCAGTCCTCCAACATGCAGCAGGGAGCAGTGCCCGCAGCCCACCTGCCTCTGAAGATTCTCGAAGGTCTCCTGACTGTGTTTGGTTTCAGCTCCCACCTGTGGAGGCAGACAGAGTGCTGGCCTGGGGGGCCGCGCGCCCCATCTCTTTTGCTCACCTGCCCTGGGGCTGTATAGGGTTATTGGCTGGGAAGTCACCCCTTTCTCTCAATGGTAAATGAAGATTCTGAAAAGGAAGAAATACCCCACAGTTGTAACCGTAGACTACCGTGGCTCCGTGGCAGGATCTCTGTGGAGTGTGGCCCTTTCATACTCATGAGGATACATTATACAGACAAGCCAACGATCTGTTCTCTTCCTTTCTTAGGTCCACAGTGTCAGTGGGGCACAGGTCCCAAGTTGTGCCTGGGGGGTTGCCTCGAAGCTTCTGGTGTGGATTAACGAGCCACCGGTTTTGTGGTGTGGTATTCCCTCTTCGGAGAGGACCTTTCTAAAATAATCGCTGTTCCATGCCCACCCACATCTTCTTGTCCCTGCGCCCAGCTTTATCTCGTGTAAAGTCATGACCATGACTGGCACTCTGCCATGTGAGCTCAGGCCCCCGTCACTGAACTTCCTCTCCGCCGGGGCCTTGTCCAGCCGCCGGAGTCTTGTCCAGCCGCCGGGGTCTTGTCCAGCCGCCGGGGTCTTGTCCAGCCGCCGGGGTCTTGTCCAGCCGCCGGGGTGTCCTCAGCACCAAGGACAGCGCCGGCCACAGCCCTCTGCTGTGTGAGGGACCAGGACCCTGAGCCCTCCTGGGGTTTGCAGACCCTGCCTCCTCCCCGTGGGACCCTCTGAGGCAGGGACTGTGGCGGAGAAGGTAAGGCCCTCTGGAAGGTGGGGAGCGCGCATCCAGCCTTTTCTACTCAGTCGAGTAATTGGAATTCAGAGCCAGGCAGGCCGACCCCAGGACACCACACGTTGCCCAGAACTGCCTCCCTGCTGAGTGCCTGAACAACAGGAGCCACTTGGGATCGTCACACTGTGAGCTGGAAGTTGTTTCTGTTGCTGGGAGTGTAAATGCATCGTTGTCAGACCAAGTTCTGAGAACGTCCCCACGTCTTCCACCCAGTCCTTCACGGATGACAAATGTGAGTAAGCTGTGCTTTCCAGGGGATTCTTCAGTTTGCAGGTGATAAAGCCCCCTTCATTTCTCGCGTGTTTTCTCCCCTTCCCCTGCGGTTTGTTCCTGTGGTCAGCGTGCGGTGACTGTGGGAGAAACGCCTCCGGACATACTTGACGCTGTCCCCGTGGACACGGGCCTCCTTCCTTCCCGTGCGGCGGGGAGGGGTGTCCGGTGAGCGCTCCAGCCGCACTCGTCAGGGGCTGCCGTGTCTCTCACCGGGTGGCACACCTGTTCCTCCGCGAGTCAGACATAACTCATAGCCTTCTTCCTCTCTGCCTGTTGCTTGGAGGGAGTAGCACCGAGGCCCACCTCGCCTGGGACTCCGACGGAGTGCCCCTAGGCTGAGGTCAGTGCAGCCCACAGCCGCGGGCAGGCCCTTGGGGGTGCTTTTACCAAATGGTGACGTTTTCCGCATCTTCACTGTATCTCGCCCCATCATGTTTCAGGCTGTGTGTGTTAGCTACCTTGTATGTTTCTGGAGTGGGATGAGACCTACTAACTCAGTAAAATGAATAAAAACCCACCTTATTGTGGTAAGAAATGAGGTAAAAGAGTGAATCCCCATGCCATGCATGTTGTTGGCCCTTCTTTCACTTCCCAGGGTGGGTAATTATGGGGGGTGCTCTTCACAGCTGCCCCCGTGCGGGTGCACGCGTGTGTGTGCACGCGCGCGTGTGTGTGGTCATTCTTCCCTGAGTCAGCGACTAGATCGGCAGTGCAGGGCCTCCGTCAGCAGAC
>RCUC01119086.1:0-42733 GCA_003697995.1 Taxidea taxus jeffersonii
CTGCTCCAGACCTACAGAATCAGAATCTTCATTTTAACAAGATTCCCAGGAGATCTGAATGGTCACTAGGGTTTGAGACCACTACCACGATTGGTCTCTAATTACTCTTGTTTTTTTTAAAGATTTTATTTTAGTTTAGTTTAGTTTGACAGAGAGAGATCACAAGTAGGCAAAGAGGCAGGCAGAGTGGGGAGGGGGAAGCAGGCACCCTGCTGAGCAGAGAGCCTGAGGCGGCACTTGATCCCAGGACCCTGAGATCATGACCCAAAGGTGGAGGCTTAGCCCACTGAGCCATCCAGGCGCCCCTCTAATTACTCTTTTCTAAGAGTTTAAGATATGGTTTTAAATTTCCAAAGAGGCTAGCTTATTTATACTATTCCTACTAGTAAACACTGGCTACAAATTAATGGTTAATAATAATTAAGGATTGGCTAAATAATGATACATTTATCTATACAGAAATATTAGCGGCTGGCAAAATCAGTATTGTAGAAGGACGTGAGAATTTATTTACAGCTTATCATGAAGTGAAGAACTATCAATTATAGGCAGGACTAAGACTAAAACAAATGTACAAATGTTAATTAAAGAACAAAATGTGGCTCTTGTTAATCTAAACAGTATAGTAATGATATAACTAATAAAATGAAAGAAAAATGGATGATAGGAGGTGTACAGCAGTGTAGTTATGCTGATTCCCTCATCTTTCATAGCCATAGGTAGCAACATGTAATTTAAGGCTAATAAATAAGTAATAAGTTATAATTATATTTAAAAGTGGGAAGTTGATTAACCAATCAGTCAACAGGATTGAGTGTTGAGGAATGGAGAGAAGTAGGGAGAAGGTGGAAATACTAACTTTTTATACTTTTTTTTTACATGATATGAACAAATACTGCCTAAAAATCCAAAGGATAAGTAACGAAAGTAGAAAAAAAAACTTTAGAACAAAAATCTAAGTTTTCCAAATCATCAAAAGAAACGCACACACAAAGGGGAAAACAAAACAAAACAAGGGACAGAGACCAAGTGGTAAAATTACCAATATAAACAGAAAGCATAACATGTGATGAGATAAATAAGACTCAATAAATATAAATGAGCTAAACTCACCTATTAAAAGAAAAAGAGTCTCATAATGTATTACAGAGTAAAATTCAACTATTCCCTACATACAAGCAACACACCTGACCGAAAGGGCTCAGGCTGAAAACCACAGTGTGTACAGAGGCATGCTTGACAAATTCAAACAAAAAGCAAGCAGGGTTCCCAATCTTAACATCAGATAAGGATGAATTCAGGACAAAAATGAATGAAGAACACAAATATGGCCTTTTTAATGATGAAATGGGGACAATCTGTAATGAAAAATAGGCTTTTATATATACCCAAACCTGAGAAATACTCAAAAAATACTACAAATTTCTCATGAAAATGACTTATTAAAAATGGTAACAGAGTCTATCAGCACATTACAGGAACAGTACATTAAAATCAAGGGTCATTTATTCCAGGAATAAAAGGATGGTTTAATGTGAGTAAATATATAAACTGATTACATTAATTGGTCAAAGAGAAAAATCATATAATCACTCTCCACTACACTGAACGAGATTTTGTGAAATGCAACATCCATTCTTAATTTAAGAAGGAAAAAGCCTTTTAATAACATAAATACAGATGATAATTATCCATCCACTTACCACAGAGCCAGCAGCATGCTTAGTGGGAAAATACTAAAACATGCTCATTAAGGTCAAGAACAAGACAAAGACATCATTGACTATCATTCTGATTTAACATTTTTCTGGATGTTCTAGCCACTGTTACTAGATAAAGAGAAAAAACAAGGGCATAAAAGCTGGAAAAAGAGGAGTTAAATTTTACTTTATTGGAAAAGAAAAAAATCTATGTGGAAAATCCAGGAGAATCAAGTGAAACACCACTATGATTAGTAAAAAAAAAAAAAAAAAAATTCAATAAAGGACAAGAGCTATAACAAAATTAACATGCCGAAATCAACAGCTTTCATATATATATATGGAACCAGTTGGGAGAAGTAATATAAGTCCTCAGAATGCATCAATTTTTCCCAAGCACTGTAGTCTCCCTCCCTCCTGTGACTTTTTCCTAGGTGGTTTCCTGTGACTGAAAGGCTATCTCTTTGCCCCCACCTCTTTTTCTGGGGAGTACCGGATGCTCCTTCAAACTCAATACAATGTCGCCTTTAGGTGATTTTGGCCCTTCCCAACCCCTGAGTGTTCTGATCCCCTTCTCTATGCTCTGGCCCACATTTAGCCATCACATCGTCATAGCGCTTACCACACTATCCTGTAAATATCTGATTATTGGCTGCCTCTCCGATTTGACTGTGAGCTACTTGAGAAAAGGGACCTTGTCTGTGTTCTCTGTGTGCTCAGAGCCCTGCACCAGGTCTGGCAAAGATTAGTTGCTGTATCAACCTGCACAGTAGATACTCTGTTAGGTTTCTGATTCTATTCACAAGAAATGGCCCAAACCTGAAGACAGGAGAGACCGAAAGATCAATGGATAAAGATGGGCAGATAGATGGGGAGATATATGATACAGTCATAGAAGTTTAAAAAGCAAGTGCTGGTTCATAGATTATTATGTCTCATTTGGTCACATTTATGGATTATAATTCTTTCATTGATGAATGAATTCAGCAAAAAAATTTATTCAGTAAAATGCTGTTAAATTGATGAATGAACAAATGTATCTGTTTTGGAAATAAATGGTTATGGATTTTACTTGGTTCTTTTTCTAAAATATTTGTAATTTTTATTGTGTTGACTTATATGATATTTCAATTTAGCTTTTAATTATCATTAATATTATTGGTTTCCCCAAATTTAAACCTTCCACTTTAACATAGAAAATAGAATGTATAAATACACTTCATAATTCAATAATTTTGCCATTCTGTCAATATCTGTTAAGAAAAATCCCAAAAGCTAGCTGAATAAAAACACATGCAAACATTTTCACCCATGGGAACAAAAAGAATAGGTGCTCCATAAATGAATGGATGAATGGATGGGTGGGTGGGTGGATGGACAGAAGAATGAAGGCAATGGAGAATCCACTTTCAACATGATAGCCCAGGTGATCTCTTAAAAATGAAAGTTGGATCATATCATTCTCTTACATAAAAATGTTAGGTGCATGTAAATAAAGCCCAAAACTTAAAAGAGAAAAAAAGAAAGCAAAGGGCAGGATGGTGTGCATAGTGTGCTATCATTTGTGCGCTGGACAGAGCACAGCACGACATGGGGGCGGGGGATTCTAGTCCCGTGTATCTTCTGTGTCTCTTGAACTCTGAAATGTATGCATGTGAGTACAAAAGGAAAAATATTCTTCTCTATAGTTCCAACATGTTTTAAAATGAGCAAGTACTTCTTTTTGTAATTGTTTACAAAGAAAGCTTCAAAAATAATACATCTTTAATTATCTTACAGTCTTTGGAGCTAGTTCCTCAGTAGTTTAAAGCCAGGCACTGGGTTCTTTTTCTCTGTGTGTTCCAGGTGAACGGCTTGAAAAATGGCAAACCTTGTTACCACTTTTTAAAATACATACCCATCTGGGACGCCTGGGTGGCTCAGTTGGTTAAGCAGCTGCCTTCGGCTCAGGTCATGATCCCAGCGTCCTGGGATCGAGTCTTACATCGGGCTCTTTGCTCAGCAGGGAGCCTGCTTCTCCCTCTGCCTCTGCCTGTCACTCTGCCTGTGCTCGTTCTTTCTCTCTCTGACAAATAAATAAATAAAATCTTTAAAAAAAAGAAAAAGAAAAAGCTTAAAAAAAAAAAAATACATACCCATCTTTCCTTGCTTGGATCTAATACACGCTGTTTCCTCCCTATTTTAACATTTGTGATTTTTTTTAAAAAGATTTTATTTATTTGACAGAGAGAGAGAGGGAACACGAGCAGAGGGAGAGGGAGAAGCAGGCTCCCCGCAGGGCTCAATCCCAGGACGCTGGGATCATGGCCTGAGCCGAAGGCAGATGCTTAATAACTGAGCCACCCGGGTGCCCCAACATTTGTGATTTATGTCAGTGGCTCTTGATTTTTGGTGAACTGGAGCTTGCCCAAAGGAGGCTGTTAAAATGCAGATTCTCAGGGCACTGACTGCCATACATTCTCGGGTCTAGGCGGAGCCCTGGAATCTGCATTTGAGCATCACTACAAGAGATTCTAATGCAGATGGTCCATAGTCCATGCTTTTCAAAATATTCATCTATGGCTTGTTAAGGAAACAGTATTTTCATTTGAAAGTGACAATCCTGCATAGTCTACAGTTTAGATTTGAAAGTGATCTCTCCTTCTGATGACTCCTCCCCTAACACACACACACACACACACACACACACACACACACACTTAGACCTTTAGACCTTTACAAACATCTGTATTATGTCATATGTCTTTTAATGTGGTTCTCTGTGTCCTTTGTCTTCTCTCTCAGCTTTCCAAAAGATCCAGATCTTTATCGAGCTTTATCAATGCTCCAATGTTGCAAAATAAAAAAGCATGTGACAAAAACCAAAGCATAGAGTTCAGATTTTACTTTCTTTGGCTTGGGAGTCAAGTTTCTCTGCCAGCTTGTACGTTTCTAGTATCCCCCTTCTGCTAACCCCACCCCCCGACAAAGCTCTGATATAAACAAGCACAGTGCTAACCCCAAGTGCCATGCTGCCTGCTAAGTCTAGAGATGGGCTGTTGTTTTATTTTCAAATATTGGTATAAATCACTTCTGGTAGCTTTCTGTGCCTTTCCCAGGACCTCTGATGAGCCCTTTCCTCTGTGAATCTTGAAGTGAAAAGAACTCTTAAAAAGGCAGCACAAGTGGTTCAGATAAACATCCCAGTGGGTTTTCCACATTACATAAATTATCAAGTGTGGGGAAGGGACCGGGATGTATAGAAGCAGCTCTATGCTACCCCCTGGTGGCAAGACGCTCCCTGGCATCCCAGCCCCACCAGGTATTCTGGCTCTCAGACCAACCGGCCAAGCTCACATACTGGTTCCCCAGCAGCGTCAAGCCTAAATACAAATTATTTGCTGGTAAACAGTTAACAGTGTGGCTGGCAGGAAACGAAATACGCAGTCAGAATTTTACTTTCTTCTGCCCAGCTGAAGATCATCGTTCTGCCAATTGTATAACTTCTTTTTTTTTTTAATTTTAGCACAGAGTTTAAGAGCCTAATCTTAATGACGAGATCAGTCAAAAGGCAAATGTGGAAGACCTCTTAGACTCAAAGTACATCCCTAATAGTATAAGATATATATACCTAAACCATCACCGGTGAAACTCCAGAGCTTTCAAGAAAAGTCACTCACTGCACCCACCAACTGGGACATTCACCCCTGCCCTAACCTGGAACCTCAGAATGGGTCGGGGCTAACTTGAAATTGATTGTCCCAGAGGTACAACATAGATAATTTAGCCTGAAGGACAGGGAGGACTGAGAGAGAATAGAGTAACAGTCCACTGGTCTGAAGGATGCTCTGTGTCCCCTGAGATTAGATAAGAAATAATGTGGGACGGCACTGGGGGTGGCTTACATTCTTTCAGTAAAGAATTTCCTAAAAAGTGCCTACATCTTGTACCTGGATTCTTCTTTAAGGGTCACTAGGAAAACAAAAAGAAATTGTCAGGAATAAAGGTGCCCAAAGTGGGGGGATGCATTTGGTGGCATTTTGGGGTTACTTCCAGCCCTACAAGTAGAGGTTCATTTTGGAGTCCCTGTGAATAGACAAGACAGGATAATGTGAATAAAAGCAAAAGCCAATTTTCTTGTAAGATTCGGACAGAAATGACCTCACCCATGCACACAGCAATCATAGGGACAGAATGCATCTCTGGGATTTCAAGTTCCCTGGTGACAGAGGCGGCCTTTAATGGAAGCTGCTTGCTGAGCTAATGGGTGGACCCTGAGCGGAAATTCTGAGATCAATAGGCCTTTCTAAATTCAGGAAATCAAGACTGCACCTAAAGCTTAATGGTCTGATAAGAACAGCAAATACATACTGTCCCTTCCTCTCTTCCCTGCCATGCATTTAATTGGCTTACACCCCACTTTTCCTAGAAGTTAAAGCTGTCATTACATGCAACCTTTGGCAAGAGGTGAGGAAGGAGAGGTGACAGATTGTGCACAGAAAATCCCAGGAAAGATGGGTTTATGGCAATCAAGCTGTACCTCGTTATAAATAGCTACATTTTCAAAGAATTCTAGTGAGATCCTCTCCTAAGTTGAGTCTCTGCTTTGCTTAAGCGAAGTCTCTACTTTGCTGAGATTGCTAATTGTATCAAATGTTCCCCATTCAGAGTTACAGGCACTTTGTTTTAGGTAAAAATTTGAATCACACTTTTTTAAATGAAAATTCTTCCTTAGAACAAGGCTTAATGAACTGGGCATTGGAGTGTGTCTTTGAGCAGGGATATTTCCTCCTTGTATTTGACTTTTATGAAATGTAAAAGCCCAAATAAAATATCAGAGAAATGAAGAAAGCCTGAAGAAAATAAGTCAGGAAACAATATCATGTATCTTTAAATAGGATCAAAACTTGTCTGTTTATTTATGAAACAGACAAGTGTGTTTCCCACACTTAGATAGAAGTCAAGAAAGGACTTCTTTATGAGCTTAAGGAAACGTGTGCTTAAGAGATGACTCCGAGGGACAGCTAAACTCCCAGTCAGCATAGGGAGAGATAATCAGCAGATAAGAAGAATGTTCAACAAGGACTGAAACACATGGGTTAGTAAGCCACAAAGTGTGATTCATGAGAATATCCCCTCTATACTCCTCCTACAACTGAAACTTACCTCACTCTATTATTTTTTTAATTATTTCTTTAGTTTAACTAATCTGCATGCCCAACATGGGGCTTGAACTCATGACCCCAAGACCAAGAGTCATGCCCTTCCAACTGAGCCAGCAAGGCACCCCGCCTGACTCTGTTATTGACATTGCTTGTTTTACTTTGTCCAGCACCCCACTCCCAGCTGGACCATATGCTCAGAGCAATGAGTATATGTCTGCTTTTTTCATTATCCTATCTCAAGCACCTACCAGAGTGCTGGCACTCAGTGAATATAAGTTAAATTTAAATTGAGCTACAGTTTTGCTATAATAAGCAAATCAGGCAAGAATGAAACAAGAATTTAGCAACAAGCACCCATTATTTAGTAACATCTCATAAATACTAAAGTTACTGCCATGATATAAGAATGACTGAATTCTGAAGTTGAAAACCTATTGAGGAATCATTGATTTCTTAAACTCTTAAGTTAAGAAAAAACTACGGCTTTAAAACAAGACTCTTCTTACGTATCAGTGCCAACCATGAAAAAGATATTTGATGGTCTGCTTTGCCCAATTTTAATGAACCCAAACTTGTATTTGACACATACAACCCAAAGTTCGTGCTGGAAGTCAAATACAACCCAAACTTTGTACTGGAAAAGGAAGGATGACTGAATCATGTCTGGTTACCACTTTTTACATAATTTCTCACCAGAGGGCACAGGTGACAGGACTGCTTACTCTAGAGTCCTCGGAATATAAGAAACACGCGGAGCAGCCAGTAAGTCTGGAGTCCCACTTCCACAGCTCTTATTTGAACACACTCAAGAATTCTTTTCTTGCTGAATTTATCATGAATAACCACTTAACAAATCTACCAATAGTGACTTTGTGAAATCCCTCCCCACACCTGTCACTTAGGACTCTGTCTTCTCTTATCTTCCTTCATGGAGTGGGAGCAGAATAACTGAGGAGAGTGGAAGGTGGTGATGGGCAATGGGATCTGTTTCTGAAAAGTAGATGTTTTAAAGATATTTTATTTTTCAATACCATTAACAACCGAAAAAAGCAAGATTTAAAGCAGGAAGGAAAAAAACGAAAACCACAAAACAATGAAAAAACAAACATCAGCATCAACAACAACAAAAAAACCCAAAAATAAAAACCGAAACTTACAACTTAAACTTTCCCAGGGGGGTGGGAGGGGGAAGTGCTATAAATATGAAAGGACTTTTAAAGAGAACACTTATTTAAAACACAATCCTGATGTACCTCCCCATTCTTTCAAACCATCGCCTTTCTCCTCAGTGCCGTTCTAATGCTCTGAAAACCACCTTTCTCAAATAATGAGGCAAACATTTCTTTCCTGAGTACATAAGTTTTATAAATTGCATCAGATCCACAGTGAGTGTCTTTCAGAGGGTTTCACCAAAACCAAAGAGAAGTTCAGAGATAGAACTGCAGTAAAAGATCTGGGAAAGAATGTAGAACTTCACAGTCACAGAACTAACCTGCAAGCTGTCCTTAGTCTTGGGCACCTGAAATCAAGCCCACAAGCCCACGTCCAAAGGCGAGGAGGACCACGTGGGAGGCCAGCCGCACAACAAGAGAGTTGGACCTATCTCCCCTCCAGGGGTCTGAACTGTAACTCGCGTTCAAACTGCTCTGCAGTCAGGGTGCCCTGGATGGCTTCGCAGCCTGGGTTGAATACAGAGTAGGCACTCTTCTCTCCCTCTCTCTTCTCTTCAGGGCCTCGTGTCCCAACATACATCCAGTAGAACAAGGACAGGACAAAATAGGCCAGGCCAAATTCCAGTTCCACAAACAGTCCCAGCAGGACCAACCAGAGAAGAACCTTCAGGAAGGTGACATTGGTCAGGAAAGACTGGTCCCGGGGCGATGGCAGAGGAATGGCTGTATTCTGTGGTAGCTGTGATGTGCTGGTCCCAGGCCGAGCCACTTCCTAGGACACACAAACAAACAAAAGTAAGAATAAAGGATAACGGGGCTCAGAGGATCAAAACCAATGTGGAGAGACAGCTCTCATTGCTCTGGAAAGGCTTCTGGCTCATTAATTTCTATTTTCTGGCCCTGCTCTCTAAAACAATCGTCTCCAAGGAGCTCCTGTGCCTTATTCGGACTGAATCAAAGCTGATCTGCACTTAATGAGACGTGACCTGATAAAAACCTGACGGCATTCAGATGGATTTCCATTCGTGGGAGTCACTCCTCAGATTAGTGTGCTGCTAACAAGAGGAAATCTGAGCCCCCTACAGAAACTCCCCGTAATTGATCATGCAACAACTACACCTAATGCTTCACACACAGAATTGATATGTTTATTGATTTGATTAGATGAGCTACAGTCTTGTGAGTGACATGATTCTAAAATGAGGACTATTTCAGAAACAGGAAACAAAAATCCCTTCCACTTATTAAAAACAAATCATCAGGGGCGCCTGGGTGGCTCAGTCAGTTAAGCATCTGCCTTCAGCTCAGGTCACGATTCCAGAGTCCTGGGGTCAAGTCCCACATCTGGCTCCTTGCTTGGAGGAGAGCCTGCTTCTCCTTCTGCTTGCCGCTCCCCTGCTTGTGCTCTTTCTTTCTCTGACAAATAAATAAAATCTTTATTTATTTATTTATTTATTTGACAGAGAGAGAGAGACCACAAGTAGGCAGAGACACAGGCAGAGAGAGAAAGGGGGAAGCAGGCTCCCCGCTGAGCAGAGATCCCAGGACCCTGGGACCATGACCTGAGCTGAAGGCGGAGGCTTAACCCACTGAGCCACCCAGGCGCCCCTAAATAAAATCTTTAAAAAATTAAAAATAAAACAAATCATTAGTATAGCCACAAGCTTTCCATCCTGGGACCATCCTACTCACCGCCAGGTCCAGGCAGTGTCTCCTAACTGGACTCCCTGCCTCCAATCTCTTCCCTCTCCAAACCATCCTATGTAAAGCTGCTAGGTGAATTTCCTACAACACCCACCAACCTCCTGTTCACAAATCTTCAACAAATTTTACTACCTGCAAGTTAAAATTTAAACTCCTTGGGCTGGAATCCAAGCAACACCTTGCATTTATTTAACACATAGAAATGCCAGTACACAGGCCCCTGTGTCTGGTGCTAATGGGAGAAACAGATATTTAGATAGCTTTAGGGAGGCCTGATCTCTAGTCCAGCATTTTCCAAACTTTTTTGCGTATGGTCCATAATAAGAAGTACATTTTGCATTGGGACCCAGCGTATATACATATAAAAAATAGAAAAAGTTTCACAAACCAACAAATATTCATCACCACATATGAAATTCTCATTTTCTATTCCATTTTTTAAAATTTATCTTTAACAGAGGACTAGATCCTCTAAATTGATTTCACCACCCACCAATGGGTCACGATTTGTAGTCTGAAAAACAATGGTTTAAAAATTCCCTGTACAACACAATCCACAATCTATTGCTCTATCAATGAACCTCTACTTCAGTTCAACAGATCTTACTATCGGGAGGCACCGCCCACCTGTAGCCTAGGACAGGTATGACCGGTGAACTGTGAATGCCTGACCTCCTTGGCCATCAAGGAGGGGTGCCCCCTCTGCCTCCCAGAGCACTGACTGCCTGTCTTTCTCACTGAGCACCAAACTGTTTGCCAGTTAAATGTTTTTTCTTTTAATACAGGTCACATGTGTCCCTAGATTGCCACCGGGAGGCCAATGGACTACCATTTATTATCCTTTGATGTCTCCAGAGCCCCACACAGCAACCCACACATAGGTTCTCAATGCAGAGCATAACTTTTAGTTCATTTCTTCAATTATATCCCCCATTCTCGCTATGATCATTTAAAAAGGGACCACAAAACATTATTCGGTCTCGATAAAAAATATAGGTCATCTGATTTACGTTGTTTCAGAAGTTCTATTTTATTAGAACCTCTTTTAGTGTCAACATTGTAATTATTACCTTTTCAGTTAGATTGGAAAAGCCCTTAACATGCTATCAGCAACACACCCCCTCCACACACACATATACACATTTGTTAAGTAAATGTGTGCCCCTTGCAGTTAAGTAAATGTGTGTCATTTCAAGAAATGCCCCTTTCAGATTTGACCGGTATGCACAATAGGGAAATCACCGAAAGGCTCAGCAGGGAACTAACATAATCTGATTTATATTTAAGCCAGATAGAGAATGGGCTACCAGAGTAGAAGCAGGGAAACTATGAGTAGCTCACGCAGGAGGCCCAGTAAGAAAGGACTGGGCATAATGGGGGTGGTGACATACAAGTCAGAGAGAAATGATGGACTGAGGGATATGGAATACATTTTGAATGTGTACAACTTGAAATTCACAGTAGACTGAGTTTATTATTGAGGGAATATAAAAATAATGCTCACGGCCACCATTTATTGAGGGCCTTCAAGATGTCTGATCTCTTGTCATCCAGGAGACAGGCACTATTGATCCCAATTTACTGATATGGAAATGCTGAAATGTTAAGTAACTCCCCTAACATCACACAGTGAGAGATAGGCAGAGATGAGATTGGTGTAGGGTCCTAGGATGGTCTCCCTCCACAGCCCTTTTTACTTAATTAGGGGCCTTTATGGGGGATGGTAAGAGGAAGGGTTAGAGATCTAGAAAGAGATGGGAGGGGGGGGTGGCAAACAAACTGCCAAAGGGAAAAAAACAAGAGGAAAGATACAGAAATTCCTTTAAGTTATTTGGCATTTTAGTGCCAGTGTGGCTTCTGCTATGAAAACTGCAGATGGAAGTGTCTGTGGTCATCACAGCACACAGAGGCATGGTTTAGGGAAAGTACTTCCAGTTCTCAAATATCAAGCTGCTTCTCACCTCAGGGCCTTTGCACCTGTGGCTCTTTCTGAGTGGCATGCCCCCTTCCCATCACGCCCCCTGGCAGGCTCCCTCTTCTCCTGTAAATCTCAGCAAACATGTTATCACATGTGCCCTTCGCCTTGTCCTAAGTTTCTCCAAGAGCGGTTCCTAATTATAAAATGCTCACCTCCTCCTGCCCTGCCTCATTGACAGGTGCACCTGTCACCCCCAATTCATTAGCACAGTATCCTGTTTTTTCTGCTTTCCTGGCATTCATTATTCCACTCTTCTGTTTAGTGTCTGTTGCCCCAAACACAAGTGCAAGTTCTGTGAGAACAGGGCTTTGTCTGCCCTTATCACCCTGTTTCCCCAGATTCGGGACAGAAGCTGGAACAGAGTGGGCACGCACGTGATAGAATTTTTCTGAATAAATGAATGATGGTGAGGGAAAGGAAGCAATTAAAAGATGATTCCTGGGTTGGAGGGAGCTGTGCTTAGTTAGCCAGGTG
Organism: Taxidea taxus jeffersonii; assembly: GCA_003697995.1. Lineage (NCBI taxonomy): Eukaryota > Metazoa > Chordata > Mammalia > Carnivora > Mustelidae > Taxidea > Taxidea taxus. The sequence continues at coordinate 12,173 of RCUC01119086.1, forward strand.
ACTCCAAAGAAGGAGGGCATTGGAGCAGTGGGTCAACCTGAGCCAAGGGTTGGGGTTAGGAATCACAGGATGTGTGGGCACCTTGGGGGCTAGATGGTACGTACACTGAGGGTGCTGAGGGATATGCCTGGGGAAGGAGACAGGGGGTTTTTACAGGACTGAAAAAGTCACAAGCATTCCAGTCTTCATTTGGCAGAAGCTTGTCACAAAAAGAAGTATTTTATCTTGGGGACTGTTTTCCTCAAGCTAAATTGGAGAGTAGGGGAAGGAGGATATGGATGCTTCCTTATCAATGACAACCGAGAAGCAATTACAAAATAGAAGGCTAAAGAAATGTCTGACAAGCCACCATGTGTCAGTGAAATTATTAGGAGAGATGGATTGTAAATTGGGAGGAAAAGAATTTAATGAGAATTTTCACACCAGAGCAAAGCCAGGAATGATAACAGAGTCAATAAAAATGAGCTTAAGACAGAGTCCCTTATGAAAAACGGAGTAATTAATAAAAACCAACTGTGGATCTAGCATTTCCTGTCATCGTTTTGTCAGGACATCAGCTTTAGGGCTTTTAATGATGGAAACTTTCTCCAAGTTCAGCTTTTCTAGGTCCAATTCAATGATCTCATACTCCTTTGGAAATGAGACATACAGGCAAATACTCATTGTGTGGGTTAGACTTTGTTTTTTAACTGTAGAGAGGAAAGAGTGTAAGGAAAGTAGATTCTAAAATCTTAAGCAGTTGTGCTCAGTGAGTTCTAATCAACAATAAAGTTATCCTGAGACAAACGCATGCAAGGAAATGGATTGTTTAAACCCTGCCGCATTCGATTTCTTTAAGTCTGATGGGGCCCTGAGTGCCATGAAGAATAATATCTAATCAAAACTGAGTAACAGTGAGTTCTCCTTGGTTTAAAAAATTGCCTAAACCAGGTGTTGCGCAGTAAAAAATAAACTAAGAGAAATAATTTTAAGAGGAGTAAGGTACACTTCTCCAATACATTTTCATTTTTAAAAGGAATTTTTGGCTCTTATTACACTTTTGAGATACAAAGGCTTTGTCACAGATTGCCTCAAGGCACCCTTGATGTTGTGTCCTGTATTTCAACATAAATAATCCAGTCTCACACCTGCAAGGCACCTTGCCACTCTACCTGAGTGAAAACTAAATGAAAATACAAGATGAGAATCAAGCTCATCTGCAAAATAAGAGAATTAAAGGGTGAAAAGTCTGCAATACTGATCTAATAATCTAAACAATGTTTTCTCCTGAACATTCACTACTGAACTTGAATAAGTTTCCCTAATTCGGTAGCGATGCCCCAGCATCAGCCACCTGTGGCAGTGAGAGCGACCACACCTGCAAGTCTTGTAGTCAAAAGCCATTTCTAAAGCACAGTCTATTTGGGCTACAGGCTGCAGGTGGCCCAGATGCGGAATCAAAGAAAGCCTTAATTACTGCCGCTTTTTAGCAGTATCCAATTAGACCTCTGACCCGCCATTAGAGGAGGGCTGCGGCTGAAAGCGGTTGTGGGGAGGTTTCTGGAAGGCACGGGGCATCACAATAACTCAAGAGCAGAGGTGCTTTCTTCCAGGGTCCTAGACCCTCGCTTCCCGACTGGAATCGGGAGCTGCGTGGGTCGCAAGCTGGAAAGAAAATGTCAAAGGCACGAATCAGTGCTGACACGAGTGACCGGAGACGCCTCCCGCAACAGACGGGAGGCGCCAGCACCCCAGCTCCGCCAGCAAAGGTGGGAACCAGAGGAGGGGGCGGAGCCCGCTCCTCGGCGGGGGCGTGGCTTTCAGGCCACCACGCGGTGGGCGGGCAGTGGGCGTGGCCCCGGACGCAGTTTTCTGGGAGGCCACGACAGCGTCCCTGAAGACAGATCCCGGGGGTGAGACCTCCCTCTCACCTGAGCGAGGCTGGGCTGGACCCGGATACTCGCAGGCCTCGGTTTCCACACCAGGAACCGTTTTAGCCAGCCTGGGGCTGCCTCTGGAGTCGCAGCTGCTTCCGCCTTCTTTCCTGAGGTTTGTGCACTCGCGCTCGAAGTGCTAGGTTCGGCCGCCAGCCCGGCCCGTTTCCTGGCCCGGAACTCGGCTAACCGCTGTTCCATGGCGCGCGCCTCGCTCCCTGCCCGCCGGGAGCGCGCATCCGCCGGCCGGGCCCCTGCCCTCCGCTGTACCTGGTGTGTTCGGCCGCACTGCGCCTGCGTAGCGACAGCTCTGTGCCGCGCCTGCGTGCTGGCGGCCTAGCCGCCGAGCGCGGGGTTTGTGACGTTCTTTGAGCAGAATATACAGTTTATGTCCGTTCTAAGTGCGCGTGGTCATAGTGTCATACTCTCAGGCGAAATGGTTAAGCATTGGAAGCATAGGAGCATCTGGCTGGCCCAGTAGGAAGAACATAGGACTCTTGATGTCGGGCTAGTGAGTTTGAGCCCCTGTTAGGGGTAGAGATGACATGAATAAATAAAAGCTTAAAAAAAAATCTAAAACATAAAGACTTACATTGTTCCCCTCTCGCTTGGGGGCTTTTCCGAGGGAAGTTCTTCAGAGGTCCATCTCCCTTCAGGGATCCGCTCCCCACCAGATGGTGCATGCCTTTAGCTGTTAGGCACTACTATTGCACGCCAGTTTCAGAAGGTCCCAGGGCACTGAGGAAGGCCCATCATCTCCGGGAGGTTCTGGGTCAGAAGAAACAGGATACAGCCTCCCCTTTTCCTTTTAACGAGTCTACGACCTTAGCACTCGGAGGGTGACTGTCCGTGCTCGCTCAGCAGCAGGCCAGGCAGACCCTCTATCAGTGCTTTTGCCACAATGCAGACTACCCCTTCCGTGTGTCTCGAGGCTTAGAAACTAAAAACAAAACAAAAACGTTTATTGGGGTGCAACTTAAAATACACAAATCTTAAGTGTACCGCTCAGTGGGTTTATAATGATGACTACACCTATATAAGTACTACCTAGAAAAAAGAACGTTTCTGGTACCCTGGGGGGCTCCCTTGTGCCCTCTCCTAATCACTACTCACCCGAAAGTTCACAATTCAGGTGTCTGTTAGATTATTTGTTGTTGTTGTTCTTTTTAGATAGATAGATTTTTAAAGCTCTAAGCATCTAGCTAAGTGCCACTCACATAATTGAGACTCAAATATCTGTTGCATCTTGCTGAGTTGGAGTCAAGGAACTAGACAGTAGAATGGAGTCTTGCATTCTATTAACAGATATTTATCAAGACTTCTTCTATGTCAAGAATTGTACCTGACATTAGAGATGCTGGAGTGAATAGAATGAACCCATTTCATCTGTGCTTACATTCTGAATAGACAGACAAATGTGTAACTATATATTTATATTTAATGTACTGTCAGGTACTGATTAGTGCTGTGAAGAAAAATAAAGTAAGGGCTAGGATGGTGGGACTATTTAGAGCTAAGGGAAGACTTCTCTGAGGAGTTGCCATTTCCCCAGAGATCTAAATGAAATGAGTGAGCCATGTAGGTATCTGGAAAAGAATGTTTCAGTTGTAGGAAACAGTAAGTGCAAAGGTCCTGAGACCTTAAGTCTATGTTTGACTTGCTCCTAGAACATTAGGGAGGCCACTATAACCAGAGCAGAGGGGGGAGGGAGAGAATTGAAGAAAATAAAGCTTCACGGATATCCAGATGTAAGGCTTTATAGGCCATGGTGAAGACTTTATACTGCATTCTGAGTGATGATAAGTGCTTAGAAGATTTTGAATAGAAGACAACAAGATACGACACATTTTTAAAGGATCACACAGGCTGCTTCAGCTGGGGCCCTGGAAAAGTGCAAGAGTAGAAGGAGGAAAACAAGTTAGGGGTGCAGTAGGACAAGAGAGGCTGATGTTTGGGCTAGAGTAGTGGTGATGGGGGTGGTGAGATTCCCAATATATTTTGAAGATCAGAGCCACATAATATGTGGATGGATTAGATGTGGAATGTGCAAAAAAGGAATAGAGCATGATAGATTTCTGCCATCCTCTCTCTCCCCTCAAACAGACATCTGGAGTAACCAAGTGAAAGGTGCTGGGGCCTTCTACTGAAATGAGGGAATACTAGGAAGAGAGACTATGGAATGAACATGGAGAGTTTTGTTTTGGACATGCTAAGAGTCTGAGAAGCCTGTTGGATATCCAGTGTAGCCAATTGGATGGTGAAAATGAGTTCAGGGAGAAGGCAGACTACAGATGCATATTGGGAATCAACAGCATTTATATGATATATTTAAAGCCATGAAACTAGATGAGATCAATTAGAGGGTGAGTGTGGAGAAGGAGGGAAGATACTTGAGGACTGAGCCCTGAATAGAGCTGGTTTGTAAGACAGAAAAGAATGGGGTCATCATACTACAATGACCTCTTATAGAGCAACCACAGGGAAAATTTCTTGCATCTTGGTGTCAGGAGTAGGTCTGCTTCTCTCAAGGAACTGGAGGTTCTTTTATTGATTGTGTTTCCCACTTGATAATCACACTGAGACCTGAGAGCTGTATTTATGGTCTACTTCTAGTGTGTAGTTACACTTAAGGCATGTGATGTGTGGGTTCTTGTAATCAGGGTCCCTGGCAGGAAAAATGACACTTTCAAACAGTGAAGTAAGGAGAGTTTCATGAAGGAGTTATTGCAAAGGTGTGGCAGGGTGGAGGGAGCCAGTTGGGGACGGTTCACAGGCAGTGTTACCGGCCTCTAGGCCTCCAGCAGCAAGAGGACGCATTGGTCACCAAACCCTGTGAGACCTATAGTATAGGAAAAGCCCAAGACAGCAGATCCCTTTAAGGACAGACCAGGTAGGGAAGGAGGGAAAGAGGATCAGGAGGAGCAAATGGAGACCGTCCAGCCAAGCACTAATGCCGATCCAGCCCCATCTTGCTCTGATAACCTTATTTTCCCTTTGCCTTGTTTTCTGATTCATTATACATTTATTTTATCTCAGTGCTTTGTAAACCTCTTTAAATCCTTTATTGGAAAAGTTTGAAAGAATGAAAAAAAAGTAAAGATAAAAGAGATGAACAACTGCTCACCTATATTTCCCTTTTGGATAAGATTATGAAGCTAGTAAATAAGAAAGGTCCCAAAGTGTACTTAATGTGTGAATTTAACATTTGTTACGAAATAGTTTCTACATACCAAGTTCATACACACACACACACACACACACGTATATACATATACAAACCTGGGGTGAATTTGTATATGTATACATACATATCATATTTGTAAGTTAAAAGTAATAAAATATTCACAGGCCCCATGATATATTAAATCCTTGGCTTCAATTCCTCACTCCTTGTATCTGTGCCATAGAAGGCAGAGTATACTTTCCCATCCCTTGACTTTGAACTCAACTATGCAGGTTGCTTTGGCCAACAGGATAATGGCAGACATTATGCAAGCAGGGTTTAAAGCATCTTTATCCCCTTGGGTGCACCCTCTCAGTACTCCCTGCTGCCTCGAGATGAGCTTGCATGGGCTGGCCAGCGGTCTAAGAATAATAAGTCATGTGGATGTAGCCACCCGGCTGACCCACAGACCTTCCATTTAAAGCTGAGGTGCCAGCTGAGCCCAGCCTCAAATAGCTGACCCTAGCTTACAACCCCAAGATGTATTAAAAAAAAAAAAAGTGTGTTTTATGTCAAAGAAATTTGGTGGGGTTTGTTACCCAGAAAAAGCTACTCAAGAAAAAGATGTCTCTGTGAGCTTGTGGTCCATTCCTGACTCTGTCCCACCTCTTCCATCTATTAATGTAGTGAGTTACATAAATAGATTTTCTGTTAAAACATCCTAATTCCTGGAATAACCCCAGTTCAATCACGTTATAAAATATAAAATTCAAAGCTAAATTCAGTGTAGTGATTTTTTAAAAAGACTTTTGCATCTATGTTCATTTAATGAGATTTTTTTCCTGTAATTTTCTTTTTATGCACTGTACTTGAAAGATTTTGGTTTTAGGATTATACTGGCTTTATGAAATAAACAGAAGTGTGCCTCCATCTTTGCGCCCCCCCTTTTCTAGAAGAGCTTGAATGAAATAGGAATTAACTGTTTCCTGAATGTTAGTAGTAGAACCTTCTAGGCCTAGTGTTTTCTTATTTTTTTTTAAGATTTTATTTATTTATTAGTTAGAGCGAGCACAGGCAGACAGAGAGGCAGGCAGAGGCAGAGGGAGACGCAGGCTCCCTGCCAAGCAAGGAGCCCGATGTGGGACTCGATCCCAGGACGCTTGGATCATGACCTGAGCCGAAGGCAGCCGCTTAACCAACTGAGCCACCCAGGCGTCCCGGCCTAGTGTTTTCTTAATCAGATAAATAAATATAAGCTACAGTTAAGTGGAGTCATAGCTGGTCAACAGTGTCTTACCCAAAAAGTGTTAAGAAAAGGCTCAACGTTAGTCTGTCCTGTCTGATGGTTTGGGGAGTGGCCTGGATGAAAATTTAAAATCCAGGGGTGCCTGGGTGGCTCAGTGGGTTAAGCCTCTGCCTTTGGCTCAGGTCATAATCTCAGGGTCCTGGGATCGAGTCCCTCAGTGGGGAGCCTGCTTCTCCCTCTCTCTCTGCCTGCCTCTCTGCCTACTTGTGATCTTTCTCTCTCTCCCCCTCTCTCTGTGTATGTCAAATAAATAAATAAATAAATAACCTTTAAAAGCCGATTTGTATTTTCAGATGACAAAAGTATAATAGGGAAACCTATAATTATGTCTGTAGGACCAAAAAAACTGAAATGAATCTGATTCAGTTTATCATGATGAGAGGATTGTGGAGATGCTAGGAGGGAACACTACCTCCTTCTAGATTTGCATTTCTGTTTTTCTATCTTTGTTCCTTAGTCATTGGCCCTGAGAGCTGTTTGTTTCGATAGGACTCAGAGCTTTTCGTGACCACAGACTAGAGAGGAGGGGGCATATTTTGTAGGCACTTCAGCTGCTTCAGTCTGTCTGGTTGTCATAGTGAGAGAGGATCCCCCATGTTGCATGTTTTTGGGGGTCCTATCCCTATTCCTGCATGGTCTGAGCACTATGCTTTCAGGACAAGCCACAGTATGTGCAGAGGAGAATGACCTGGATAGTATTTCTAGAACAGAGTTTCTTAGCCTTGGTACTTCAGACCTCTCAGGTCAGGTAATTCTTTGTTGTGGGGGCTATCCTGTGCCTTTGTTGGATTCTTTTTTTTTTTTTAAGATTTTATTTAATTTACTTATTTATAGAGAGCACACACACGAAGTGGGGAGGGGCAGAGAGAGAAAGGGAGGGAGAGAATCTCAAGCAGACTCTGTGCAGTGCCTCATGTGGGGCCTGATCTCCCAACCCTGAGATCATGACCTGAGCTGAAATCAGGAGTCAGGCAGTGAACTGCCTGAGCCACCCAGGTGCCCTATATTGTAGGATTCTTAGCAACCTCCCAGGCCACAACCCATGATTGCCAGTAGTACACCCTGCTCGTTTTAACAACCAAAAATATTTCCAGACAGTGTCACGGGTACCCTGGGAGGCACATATACTTCAGGTGGAGAATGACTAGTCTAGAGACCATATTGTGGTCAGAGTGGTAAAGGCAGTGGATGATTTGGGCCAGAGGAGAGGACTCATAGTGAAAATGAACCAGTTATTTTGGGAAACTATTAAAAGGGCTATTGTAAGTGAGGGAGGAGACTCATTCTGTGGGGCTCCAAAAGGCAGAATTAAGACCAACAGTCAGAAATTACAAGGTAATGTATGTGGAAGGTTAAAAAAAAAAAAAAAAGGATTTTTCAGCAACTCTTATTTTAGCAACAGCATGGGTTGCCTTGGAGCAGTGAGTTCCCCAATACTAGCAGTATTCAATCCGAAGCTGACCAGCCCCCTCTCAGGGATGTTGTAGGGGTTCTTTCTGAACTGAAGAGAGATTTGGTTAGCTCAGATGATTACCAAATCTCTTCCAACTGGAAAACTTCATGTTAATGCAAGTAGAGAAAACCAGGAGGAGAAAATGGAAGATTTTGGGGCATCAGGCTAAGAATATGTCAGGTAAGCTGTTGGCACCGCTGCCTCTATCCCGTCAGATCTCACTGTGGCTGCACCTGCTGATGGCTTATTTCTGTAAGCACCTGGGGGCTTGCTGTGGCTGCTCCAGTGTGTTGGACTAGTACATGAGGCAGACTAGCAGTGGTGGGGCTTATTTCCCCCCACCCCTCCAATAGCCTCCAACCAATTTTGGGTGTGAGTTGGTGGATAAATACTCCGGGTCCCTCACCCCTCATGGGGATGACGCTGAGGTGTGTTCCACCAAGTCTCCTAGGGATCATTAGGAGGAGCAAGCCTCGGTTGCCCATGGCAGTACCTGCTTATTAGAGCATCCTATATCACTTTTCTTCCCTTTCCTGTCTCACTTCCCTGCTCCACTGTCCACGCTCCCAGGACTCACTTCCCCAGTAAATTTCTTCCATTTAAATCATTATCTCAGGATCCTCTTCCAAGACCCATGCCAAGACCTAAGCAAGGCAGAAAGGGAAGTCAAGCAGTGGGCCAGTTGGTAGTTCAGATTTACTAGATCCCTGTCTTGAAGTTTGAAGCAAGCAAAACAGGACTTTTAGACGGCACAGTCAAAGCAGAGTGATATTTGGAGATGGGAATAAAAAAGAGAAAGGGAGAGGTGGGGAAGGCCACAATGCCTCCAGTGAAGCAGCCTGGGCCAGCTTCTGGGAAGACGAGTTGGCCCACACATTATGTTGAGCCCTGCGGATGACGGGTCCAGTCATTCTCTGGTTCAGTCCTCCAAGGACTTCAGAGACCAGTCAGTCAGCAAATGTTGACGAAAATCTTGTTATAGGCCCGGACCTGTGCCAAGCTTTGAAGATGCAGAGAGGCATAAAATACGGTGCCAGCCCTGAGGAGTTGAGGTCTAGTTGAGACTCATTAAAAGACAATTACATATGAAGTTCTGAGGGAGCAGAGAAGGGTCACTGACTCAGGTTGGGGAGTAGTATGACTTCTTTATATTTCAATATGGGGAAACTGATGCCTGCAAAGGCAAGCTGATGAGGTTGTATGTTCCTGGGCATTGCTGTAGACAACAAGTATTTCTGGAGACAGTTCTTTTCTTGACAGCACTACCTTTTGAATTTACATCGGAAAGTGTTGCCAGATGACTCCTTGGACCGCTCCCTCCCACCCCGCCACCACCTGTTTTTGGCTTGGTGGTCACAACTGCTTTTGCCTGACTGCTACTGCTGGGTTTTTTGTTTGTTTGTTTGTTTGTTTTTTGCCTTTTTGTGTCCCCTACCCAATTTACAGGAAAGAGCCAAGGCTTCTCTGCAGGTGTTTCCCAGTCAGCCCTGCCTAATCCCATCATCTGAAGCTTCCTCATTACCCTCTTTTCCCCTGTCTTTAACTCCCTTTTGCTCAAGATCTCAGATTGTGACAGCTTCCCTGCCCACCTGGCTTGGCTGGCATTGTTTTGTTTTGAGTCCTCTTGTGCTTAGCTCTGATGCTTAGAGAAATGCCTCCTGTGGCTTGTAGAACAGATGATCAGACAAAGCCCACAGAATTATAACAGAGATCATCTACATGTAATCCCATCCCCAGACTCTCCTTAAAATGATCTGAAAGTATTTGGAGAAGTACCTCTTTGCAATTTGAGGATTCACATAGGGCATAAAGCTTTAGGCGTTGTGTTTCCGGTAAGCTTGTTCCTCCCTGGTTCTGTATGGGGTTAAAGTCAGGAGGAAGGCAAGTTTTTGCCCTTTAAAGTCCTTTGAAGAAATGGACTGTTTCGGTAAAATATATACACAGGCACTCAGAGTGGTGTCTTTCCTGATTCTTGACAAAATTGGCTGCTTAGCCTCTTCTCTGGAAACTCCTGCATTTCTCTCTAGCTGTTGACCTTCTAGAGTTTCTTGCCTGAAGACAGGGGTTTGGGGCCCAAATGGACCCATCTTTCATCCTAATAGCATTAGCTGCTGCTAAGGCTTGGAGGGAAAGCTGCCCCCTTCTGCATGACTTAGCAGCAGGAACATTGCCAGGGCACCTGACTGCTCGCTTGTCGCCTGCTCAGCTGTTAGTCATTTCAATGCCCTGCACACTGGGGAGCCATTATTGCTCCAGTAGTAAGGTGGACATGATGGAGGGGAAGTGAGGCAATTCTTACCCAACATTTGGTCTCCTTCCAACTTGCACGTTACTTTTTTAGGCTTGTATCCCATGGAAAGATTTTTCTATCTGAATTCTTCCTTAAACAAACAAACAAAAAAATTTTTTAACCTTGAGGACCAGTTGAGTAATTCGCTATCAACAATGGATACTTGTTGGGCTCCAGTAGTAGTTGATCTTTGTGGAATGATTCATGTGTGCCAGGCACTGTGCTAGGCCCTGCAAATTATTATGCGCTTTAGTTTCTTCAAGGACCCTTCAGGTATGCACTTGGACGGAGACTAAGTAATTCAATATCACACAGCAAGCAGCTGGAAGGGCCAGATTTTGAACCTGAGTCTAACTCAAGACATCAGGAATCCACTTATTCTGCCTTTTCCTCTGTGCAGACTGTTGGGTCCGTAATCAAAGGAGTGAGACTGATACAAAGTGAAGGTCAAGCAAAGCTTTATTTCGCGCCAAGCATCAAGAATCAAACTGACCGGCCACAAAGAGGCAACCCCTCTCTGCCTTACAGACTAACTTTTATAGGGTAAAGGCCATGTGGTTGGGCCCGGCCACACACAGGTGGCCAGTGAGATTGTAACACACAGAGAAAGCTGCACAGTCATGCTAGGTCACACACAGGTGACCAATTGTGTTACAATTGACCCTATAATAGACATTTGAACTATCCTATCACCTTGGTCAGAATTGGCGCCCAAAGGGTGGGGTCCACACACCTTGATAGCTAGGGAGACAGTATGTGGGCCTCACTGATTGGATACCTCCACCAGGCCTGACCCACCCTTGTATTTGGGCTTTGTTACCTGGAACTGGTTTCTGGGACCTGTTTTTAAGTAAGTCCCCTGCGGGAGCGGCGGCACCTGGCAGAAGGGAGGTAGGGACAGTTTAAGTTTTACTACATAAACACCACAATGGCTATTCAACCGAAATGGAGCCATTTTGGCTAAATAGGCCCTTACACAGACCACTTTCAAAGTTCTACAAATACCAACAGGTATAAATTGTGATCCCTGGCCTTCAGAAAACTTACAAACTCGGTGGGAAGATGAAACAAGAATGTGAAATGCTAAATAATGCCAGGCACTATCTGCTCAGGGTTCTTGTCAGTGGAACAGACAGGCAGGAACTTATCGGGCCAAGGAAGAGATCAGTGAAACCAAGGTGGTCTAAAAGGCTCCATGCAGGAGGATGGCATTTGATTGGCCTTGAAAGAGAGAAGGGACTTAGTTAAGCTAAGAGGAGGAAATCAGCCAGGGCATAGAGGACTTGGAACACAGGGGTTCAAGTCCCAGCTCTGACATTATCTCTATAGTCCTAGGAACGTCCTTATCCTCTTTATTGCTCCATTCCTTTACTACAAAGAGAGAGGCTCAGGGAGATAGCATGGAATGGGGGAGAAAGCAGAAGTTTGGAATGAGAAGAGGCCTCAGAGAGCTGGGGAGGGAGGAGGTAGTGATTTGAGGCGGGGAGGGATGTTGACAAAATTCTCTCTTGACTTAAGTGGTGATTCCCTGAGTAATCATTGTGATAATCCATTGAGCTGTAAAAGTCAAACAAACAAAAACCCCTAGCTTCTAATTTTTATTTTGCCTTAGGCAAGGCAATTGTCCCTCTATTTCTTTATCTATAAATGGAGGGATAATACCTCACAGGAGGATATCAGGATGAGCTGAGCTGATAGGGGGTGCCTGGCAGTACCTGGACCATTGAAGATGCTTAGTCAACACAGCTTAAGAGAGTAGGAAACCAGCATGGTCCATACTCAGTGGGTAATCAAAGGGCTGGGAAGAAACAGAAGGAAGAAAAGAACATCTTCCTAAGCCAGACAAATTGGAATGCATGTGGAGAATTGGTCTGTGGGAAGGTGTTTAGACTGAAAAAAATACCATTCACCTGAGATGGTTGAATTCAGATTGTTGTCAAAACACTGACATATGGCTTCTGTTTCTGCCTTCTTCCTAGACTCCTTTCACCCTCCGGAACTTATTTGAACTAAAATAAGCCTCTTCCTCCTATTTTCTTAATAGGCTTGGCTTAGATTTACTCAGCCATTGATCTCACTTCGAGGTTGGTCTGAGGTGGTATTGATAGGCCTGTCAATCAGCCAGCCTCCCACAGTCTTGTTTGTTGGAGGCACTGGGGATTCCTGTCTGCTTCACAAGCAATTGGGCTGACAAGGGCCCCAGACTGAGCCCCTCTGTGAATCTGGGATTTCCATTAGGAAGCTACTCCCAGGGGAAACCATAGAGCACTTATTGTGGGCTTTCAGTCTCCTGCCTTGCCAGGAGCTGCTCAAGACATGGTGAGATTCCATAGTGAGGGATTTTCTGATTAGAGCTTTCATCACGACACTACACTCTCTTATCTTCCCTCACACAAAATCCAGTCCCAAACTCAACCTCCTTATTCCCCATCGAAACCCTACTCTTTAGCTATGCTAATTTATAATTCCTCAAACATCCCACGCTCAATACATCCTGCCTCCATAGCTTTGCCCACACTTTTCCTTGTTATCTGGGGCACCCGGTCCTCCCTTCTGCACCCGTCAAGTGTTGCCATCTTACATACTTGACTTAAACATCTCCTTCTCTAGAAACTGTCCTAGACCTCATTCCCCAGCTGTGGTTCAGTTCCCTCAGATACATTCTCCTAGCATCAGCTGCATCCTCTGTAGCAGCCTTTATGACCCTTATTAAAGTGCTTGGTTTACTAGTTAGTAGGATATAGTTTAATATTTTTGATTAAGACCAAAAATAATAGTAGCTTGAACAAGATAGAAATTTATGTTTTCCTCGTAGGCATCACTGGAGAGTACCACTGGGCAGTGACCCAGGCTTCTTCTCTTTTGTTGCCCTGGCATCCTTAGGGCATTGACCAGTATGGTATGAGTGGTTCACTACCACACCAGAATTCTGGCCTACCTTAATTCCAAAGCCAGCCTCTTAACCACTAGGCCATATTGCTTCTCTTAGTGAAATTGAGCTCATTCCAGATTGGGGAGGAAGATGTGAAAAATGTTAGGAAAGTTCAAGATATATTGGGAGACACTTTAAGTGCCTGGTGGGAGTGGAAGGAGATGAGATCATGAAGGCAGGACTTGAGTGTCAAAAACACACCTGATGCTGTCAATGACCTTCAATGTCAGATAGTGTCATTTCTCAAGCACATACTCCAAAATCACTGCCTCTGAAGTGAGAATCAGCTCCAAGTGCCTCTCCTAAATCTTTCTCACATTATTTTGGAGAGACATGGGTCGGATCTTTACAAAAGGTAATGGAGAGGAGAAGCTAAGACTGGTGAATCACTTCGAAAGCAGGAGCCCAGGACCTCCTAGCTGTTTCCAAACCTGACTGATCATCCTAATAACCTTGGCTCTTTAACAAAAAAAGAAACAGGATCTTGAGCCCTTCAATGGCTCTTGAATCTCTAGAGTGGGGCTCCAGAGTCTATATATTTTTGTAAAATTCTTTCAGTGATTCTGATGAAGAGCTGGGTGTGGGCACCCTTGCAATTAGGAGACCTATAACCACTGTGTATTTAAGTGCAGATTCACCAATTGAGCTCTGTTGTTTTTTCTTTTTGGGTTGTTTTTGTTTTTTTTTTAATGGTGATGTTTTTCTTTCTTCAGATGTTTGGTAAGGTAATTCTTGTTTGACATTCTCTTTAAACTCTAAGTAAGCCCCAGGTTGTTGCAGTGTCCTAAAAATTTTAGACCTTCTCCACGGTCTGCTCAATGACAAATCCATTGTCTAGACACTTTAAATAAAGAGCTGGGCAATTCAAAATTTCGGTTAACTCCCAACCCAGCATTTTTACGTCTTGTAAGGGGGTTTGGAAAATCATTAGACCTCAAAACTTCAAGTGGATACCTGCTAAGTTTTTTTTTTATTCTTAAATTTGACCATCCATATCCATGATTCTCATCTTATGAGTCCCTTGGACCAAACTTTCTGTCTTTAGAAAATTGCCCAGGCAGAGACTGAACTCACTAGTGATAATAGAACATTTATTTAGTGCCTTCATGAGCCATGTGTTTTATATATATCATCTCATGAAAACTTCCTTGACAAGCTGGGGATATTAAGATTATTATTCCAGGGGCGCCTGGGTGGCTCAGTCTGTTGGGTGTCAGCCTTTGATTCAGGTCATGATCTCCAGCAGTGTCCTGGGCTGGAGCCTCGAAGCAGGCTCCCTGCTCAGCCTCTCCCCACCCCCCTCTCCCCACCCCCCACTTATGCTTTCTCTCTCTCTAAAGTAGATAAAATCTTAAAAAAAAAAAAAGATTATTAGTCCAAATTTATATGTGAAGACTCAGGCTCAGAAAAGGAACAGAACTGAAATTCAAACTCAGATCATTTCAGTCCAAAGTCTGAGTTAGTAAACTACTTCGCCCCAATGTGTTGGTGGGAGTGGCTGTGTGGGGACAGGGAAGAGGAAGAGAACAAGGGATAGAGGTAGTGAGATAGCATTTCCTTGTTGGGACTGATGCTTATTATCCTTTTCTGTCCCCATCCCACCCCCTGTAGTCCCTTCACATTCTCATGCTAGTAGCAGCTAATACAGGAAAAGCTTTCATTCTCCAAGGCAAACTTTAACAAAGAAAGTTGAGCTCCTTCTACAGAATCTAGCTTTCTCTGTGCATCATTTCAGAGCCTCAGTAGACCCACAAATATCATTTCCAGCTAATCACATATTCACCAGACAGTTTTGATATACAATAAGTGATTAAAACATTCAGCTGATTCCCTTGAAGACAATTCACCAAATTTATTGGAAGGCACTTTTATTCAAGATGCCACACAGATTCTTTTTTCCACATTTCCTTCCTTTGCTGATTCACTGTGTATTGTGCCTGAATCATTTGGCTTTTTTAAGTCAACAGGGCCAAATGGGAGAAGCTTAGGCCTATGATTACTGCTGTGAAAATGGCAGGTTTGGCTCATGAGAAGAATGTGTGGGGCACTCTTTGGGATCAGGAGCATTCTAAATCTGAGGCACTTGAAGAGGGAAATAACCATCAAATTTGGTTCAGAGCTTCCCTTGGAGATTGCTATTATTTGTTGACAGGAGGAAAATTATACTGGATCCCCTTGGTCTGTGGCAGTTAGAGTGAATTCTCCTGTGGCAGCCTGGGCCCTCTAGAGCTTTAATTGATTCTAATGCAGAGTGGCTTAAAATAATTCACTCTTCCAAAAGCTAATCTCTCATTTCCCAGAGCATATGAATTGTTCAGAAATGAGCCATTGAGAGAAATCTTCCCACTCAGTCCTAGATTTGTGGCATATCTTTCCAGAAAAGAGGGGTCAATGTAGGGGGGGTAGGGGGTGGGATGAGGCTGGCTCTGCCTGTTCTGTGACTAAAATTTTTTCTCCAGTCTGAACAGGCTCATCCTTGTCCCCCAAACCTGCTTGATGAACCCAGGATAATGTGCATTTTAAAAAACTATTCTGTTCCTATACAACATAGAGTACTGGATGGTTAAAAAATTGTTAGCCAGTGCACCTGTTTGGAAAGGGTGCCATGGTCTAAGTTCTTGCACTGACCGTATAACCAACTAGCTCAGTTTTCTCATCTGTAAAATGAGCCAGATGGATTCCCTGCCCTCTGAAGACTTGAATGTGATAAAATCCATTTCATTATTCTAAAACAGGGTTTCCTGTCCTCTGCATGAATAACATTTGGAGGCAGATAATTCTTTGTTATAGGAGCTGTCTTGTGCATAGTAGGATGTTGAGAAGCATCCATGGTTTCTACCTACCCCACTGAGTAGCACCCACCCCATTGAGTTGCAACAACAAAAAGTATTCCCAAACATTGCCAAATGTCCCTTGGGAGGCAAAATTACCCCTGGTTGAGAACTACCTTCAAAAGCTCCTATTGCCTATAAATAATGCATAATTTATTAAATATTGACAATTATTTGTTGGTACTTACTAAGGCCAAAGAATAACTGAGTCTCAGTCCCTGCCCTCAAGGAACTCAAAGTCTAGTTAGGAGGGCAAACAGACAGTTGTAATCTAGTGTGGCATATATAATGATCAGGATGCAGAGGAAGGCAGGGGCAACTTTTTTGAGGGAAAAGACAAAAAGAGCTCAGAAAGCTTTTTGAAGAAACTGAGCATTGAATTGAACATGAAAGGGTGAGTAGAAATTAACGGGGCTTCTCAGCTTAAGGGAACAGTATGAAAAACAGGCCTAGTGGTGAGAAAAATGACCTATTCCCACAAAGCTGTTTGAACTGGAGAGTAGTGAAGTCAAGTGCCTCAGGGACAAAAAAGATCCCCAATCCCAGCTGTGTGTGTGTGTGAGTGTGTACTGTTTTTTGTTTGTTTGTTTGTTTTGTTTTGTTTTTAACATTTTATTCTGGAGAAGTAGTTCAGAACCCTAGAGAACTCCTGCCATTGTTCTCTTGGATCCCCAGTACAATGTGATTGTGGAGCTCTCCAGGGTACTGAACCGTATCCGTATAAATTGCCCTTAATCAGCAGCTCTCTACTTAAGGTTCTGCCTGGAACCCTGCTCTTTCCTGTTCCTTACCCCTGTCCATGCCTGCTGCCCTTGGCTGAAGCTATGTAGTGGAAAGAGCAAAGGTTTACCAGCCTAAATGATTCTAATTAGGAGATAGTCAAAAAATGGTTGATTTATTATTATAAATTATGGCATGTCCCTGTGAAAGAATGTTACACATTGGTGGCCTTATATATATGTATTTTTAAATTATTTGGAAATTTACATGTTTTCTAAGATACCTATAGTAGCATGTATTTCTTTACTCAGAAAAATACCATTTAAAATAAAATAAAAATAAAGAGCCTTGGATAGGACAAAGATGTGAATCCTCGTGTCACTTAATATCTGTATGACCTTGAGTCAATTAATTTAATCTTCACTGGCCATTGTTTACTCAACTAAAGAATAGGGGAAAAAAGGACAAACTGTCAATAAATCCCATATGCCTATAATGCAGGCCTCTTGTGAATAATTAAATGAGTGCAAGTGCATATATGTACTACTTAGAATATTGCTTAAAGTGTTGCTTAAAGAAAAGAAAC
Source organism: Taxidea taxus jeffersonii (assembly GCA_003697995.1). Lineage (NCBI taxonomy): Eukaryota > Metazoa > Chordata > Mammalia > Carnivora > Mustelidae > Taxidea > Taxidea taxus. Next base: position 29,367 of record RCUC01119086.1, read on the forward strand.
AAACATGTGGCAAATGTTTTTTGCCATCACTTAAATGCTCAGTTTCCTACTATAGCAAGGGCAAGCTTGGGGGTATAACAAGGGTGGCAACAGGTTTTGCATGCATGGACTGACAGTATCCTTCCCACTTCTCATTCCTGAGGACTTCATTAAAAACAGAGCCCTGCAGTAGGATTAACTCTGTATAAGTTTATGTTATTTCCACACTTGGTTCCCAGTACATTAGCATCTAGCCCCTAACTCTCGTGGCAGGATACTGGAAGATCATTCCCTGGGTAATCTAACTGTCTGAAAAGTAAATGCCTATTTTTGGTGTTCTCCCAACCAACAGCTGAGCCAGATCACCCTACCCATACCTTGCTCGGAACTTCTAATTAGTTTTTTACTTTACCATTCATTACCATGAGCATAGAGCCAAATTCACATCTAAGGAGAGCCTGTGTTATGGGAGATAGAGATCAAAAACAGAGGAAAAAAGCAATTGGAGGAAACAAAAACTATGTAGGGAAGAAAATTTCCCAAACAAATTTTATGATCAATATACTTTGAAAAATAAAAGAACTCCCATAAACAAGAACTGGATGCTACGTATTTTTAGAGAATGTTCAAGGAACATTATAAAGCTCTTGAAAATGAGAAACTTAATAGGAGAAATGAAAAACTAACTGGGTAGGAAGATAATATTGAATGAATTTCATCTCATTCTCACCTTCTGACTAAAAGAGCAAACATACATAGAAGAAAAATAAGAGAAAACATTAAAAAGAAGAGAGGACCATCATAAATGTCCAACATTAGAATAATAGCATTTCTAAAAAGAGACGACAGAGAAAATGGGGAAGAGTAGAAAATTCTTAAAGAAATAATACAAGAAGTCTCCCAGAATGGATTGAAAGGACCCACCAAGTACCCAGCCTAATGAATGAAAGAAAGAAAGAAGCTTAAAAGGTGCATACATCATTGTGAAATTTCAGATCGCTGGGGACAAAGAAAAAATTCCACAAGCTACCAGCAGCAGGGGATGTGATGTATTTTTTTCTTATATTTTATGATACATAATTTAATATATAATATAATAATAATATATAATCTTATAAATTTTATATTATATATAAAATCTCAAAGATCTAGAATCAGAATGACTTTGGATTTCTTAACAGCAAATCTTGAAATAAGAAGACAATAGAGAAATGCAAAATACTGATGGAAAAATTAACCCCCCATTGGGAATTCTATACCCAGCCCAAGTATAAATCAACTACTGTGGAATAAAAACATTTCTAGACCTGTACAGATTTCTCCCTCCATGTGCCCTTCCTCACGGAGTTACTAGAGTATATGCTCCCCAAAAAAAGAGTGCACTGAAGAAAGAGAAAGACATCTAGTACAGGAAACATATGCTTCAGTACTGGGCAGGGTAAAAGAAATATCCAAGAGGATGGTAAATGGTGGTCTCAGAATGACAGCTGTATGACAGGCATTAAGGACAACCAGGCCAGGTGATAGCAGAGTACCTTGAAAGAGATGTGTTGAGCGCTGTCATCAAGACTCCCACTGCTATTAATCTTCTTCCTCCTCCTCCTTCTCCTCCTCTTCTTCTTTTAAATCTAAGTACGGAATTCCCAGGTGAGTCTGGCTGAGCCCATGATATGTTCTGACTTGACTTAATTATTTCTAATGTGGCTGCTGCTTTCCCTACTATGGCCTATTTTCTGATCAGCTGAGCATGCCCTTTTCACCCCACAGAAGTACCCTGCTTTGATCTACTTCAGAAGCTGAAAATAGGCTGTGGTAAAGCAGAAAATCCAGAGGAATCCACAGTCTGGACCATATTTCTTTTGGATACCCAATGCCTGGCCCCCACTATAACCCTACCAGATGTCCACTCTGCTTTCCCAAGACCCATTCATGACCTTGTCCACCTACTTCTCCAGAAGAGGCTCTTGTAAGTAAACTCTTGAGGAAACTGAAACCAGACTGACCCAAGGACTGTTTAGCTTCTCTCGCTCCTGGATGCCTTCCAGCATTGCCCTTTCATTCTTGGCTAGATTTATGCTTCTATGGAATACATATTGTTTAGAAAAATACACCTAGGTGGTTAACCTATCCAGAAAAATCAAGAGAATGATTAGCACAAAAGTCAAGATAATGGTTACTTCAGGGGAAGAGGTTGGATGTTTTCTTTGGAAAAGACATTTTGCAGACTTCTGAGGTACTGGTTAATGTTCTATTACTCTTTGTGGTAAATACGTAGGTGTTAAACATACTATATTTTCACCTTTACATGTATTTTAAATACTCCTCCATACATATAATACACTTTACAATGAAAATTTGCATACCAAGCAAAGCCACCCTGTGAAATAATGAAATCATATGCTCATATGTACCCTCTGGGCCTTGAACAGAGGAAACTATGAAGAGGAATATAAAGTTCTCCCTCTCTCAGAGCCCTAATCAAGGTGCAGCAGGAATAACAAAATACCCAGCCAGCAGCACAGAGCTGAGGTTTTTCAGACTAGTTTAATAAATTGGTTTCAGAACACTTGGAATCCTGTTGTAATAACCTGCATTCCATGAGAGATATCTCTGCATAGAAAAGCAATCCAGAACCATCCCTTAGGCTGTTAGCAAGAGGGTAGGAGGTAGGTGGCTGTGTATCTTCCTTCCCCCCCCCCAACCCCCATCCATTCACCCTGATCCATGCCCTGTCCACCTTGAGTTGTGCCCCAGAGGCTGACTTCTATGGACTACATCACCCAGGTGCCTCTGTTCTTTAGCTTTTAGTGGATTCTACCAATAGGAAACACTGTCAGGAGAAAGAGAGGTCAAGAGGATTTGTTCCCCTCTCCCTCCCTACCTCACCATCCCTTTTTGTTTCCTTAATTCCACACACACCCCTTTGAATAGTTCCATATGAAATTTTCTTCAGTCAGACCACTTTGAGTGTCTCTTCCATTTTTTGTTGGGACCCTGACTGATACTTTATTTTAATGTTATTTACTTGTCCTTACTGAGTGGCTGATTTTCATATTAATATGGATTGTGAGGGTCCAAGCAGCCTTATCCAAGGGAAGATGCACACATAAAAATCTCTCTCTCTCCTGGGGGGTCCGCAGCCATGGCTTTTTGAGGAAAGGTTATGTGTTGATTTATTATTCAGTGATTGTTACTGCTAGCTAAGTGTAGAAAGGCTTAGGAGAACTTGCTTGTGGCTTGTGGAATTTTTATTCCTTTTCCAACTCTGTCCCAGAAAAAAAGAAGCTCTTCCATGTAGGCCCTTGGCAGGAATGGAGGTTTCACCAGCATCCTCGCTTTGCTTGAAGTGAGGACTTTTCTTTTCCCCCCATGGAGTGAGTCAGATGCTGACAGACTCCTAGCATCTCTCATCATCTTCCTGTTGCCCCTTCCCCTCTGAAGATCAAAGCTCACCTCAGGAGAACTTCCAGAGAGAAGAAATAGCCAGCGGAACCCCCAGGGCCAGGCAGGAAAACCCAGTAAACAAGTGATTGACGCACTTTGTAGACAAGCTGGAGGGGCCTCCACGCAGTCCCTGCTGGGGGTGAGCGTGACTGGGGGGAAGTTGAGGAAGCAGTCCAGGATGGGGGTGGAGCCCCGGAGGACTTGGGTAACAGCTCATTGTTCCTCCAGGTTCCCAGGGAATAAGGCCTCCAACAAAACAAACGTGCCAGGAGGACAGGCTATTTGTGTTAAACACGGAAAGAAGGGAAGTGACTAGCTGGAGGGAGCATGGGCTTAAGTGCCTTATCCCAGGCCCTTTGGGACACAAAAGGAAGGAGAAGAAGGAGCTTGGACAAAAGGAGGCAGCACTGGGTGTTAAACACGTGGAACCTGGAGGTCGGCAGACCTGGGTTCAAGTCCTAGGGCCTGAGTTTCCTAACTCCGTAACTTGGCCCTATTATTGATTTTCTCTGGTTTTAATCATCCTTGAAATGGGAATAATACTTCTTACCCATAAGGTTTCCTTGAGATGTAGTAAGGGAATGCACTTTAAGTGTCTGACACATGAAAAGTTCTTGTTAGGCGATGCATCAGGGAGCAACAGGAACGTGGGGAGGAGGCAGGGTGCTGCTGCATCATCAAGCACCTGGGGTGTGGTCAAGACTCTGGCACAAATCCCTTGTGTGAACTTGAGCAAATTACTCTCCATCTTGGTTCGGAGTTCTGCCTCCCGGAATGAGGGCACTGAGCAAGATCTCCAAGTTTTGTTCTAGTGCCAATATCTAGAGTTCTAAGGAAAGCTCTCCAAGGTGTGGCTAGGAAGTTCTCTGATTGAAAGAAAAATAATGCAGAAGCAGCCACGTGAGGTTTTGTACCCATCATACTCGTCTCCTTGGGCATTTTATTCCTACTAATATGATGCTGTCCTTTCTCAAAACATTTTCAAATTCATTGGTTTAAAATTATCTGCAGGGGGTGCCTGGGTGGCTCAGTGGGCTACAGCAGCTGCCTTCCGCTCAGGTCATGATCCCAGGGTCGTGGGATCGAGCCCCGCATTGGGCTCTCCGCTCTGCGGACAGCCTGCTTCCTCCTCTCTCTCTGCCTGCCTCTCTGCCTACTTGTGATCTCTGTCTGTCAAATAAATAAATTAAAAAAAAAAAAGAATGTAAAATTATCTGCAGAGCTAGTTGTTGGAGACAAATGGGAAAATCATCTTTTTGTTTTATGAATTTCTTTTTTGTTTGTTTCTTTAGTTTTTTGAACAAAAAAAAAAGAAAAGAAAAGGTTTTCATTCCCTTAAGGCAAATTAGATTCCACTTCCAGTGTTGCCACTAACTGGTGGAAAATTATAATTTGATCTCTTCTGACCTTGAAGATGGGGATAATATTACCCACATCGTACTGTGGCCACTAATAAGCTGAGGACTAGGACAGCAGCACCAGCCAGGGTACATGGGTCAGGGTAGGCAGCAAAACATATCAACACATCCATCTACACACACCCTCACTCTGCCACTCCCTCCTCATCCCAGTTACCCACTTTACCACTTTATCCACTAAGTAAATTCACAGCTCACTCAGTCCACCAAACTACAAGGGTCTGTAGAGGCGGAACCTGAGGCTTTTTCCTCCTGTGGGTTTCCCTTTCACACAAAACACTCCCGGCACTTCTGGTCGCCAAATGTGTGCTGGTTTCTCTGTGACTTCCAGCTGGCAGTTCTCTGTGACCAGGTGTCCTGCAATTAAGCCCAATTCTGACACTCTTCCTACATAAAGTCAGATCTCTGGCCATCCCAGAGACAGTGCCAGTTCCTGCAGGTGACGGGCTTGGTCCCGCGAGACTTTCCTCCACTTCAGATGCCAATCTCAAGTCATAGGAGCCAGGCTGACCACAACTTCTGTCTGCCTTGGCTACGGATCAGAGGTTCCCATGAGCTTCCTCCTTGGGTTTGATTAACTTGTTAGAACAACTCACAGAACTCAGGGGAACACTTGCTGTTACCAGTTTATGAAAGGCTATGATAAAGGATTCAGATGAACAGGCAGATGAAGGGATGAATAGGGTGAGGTCTGGGAGGGAGCCTCTGTCTCTGTGAAGTTGGGGTGCTTCACTCACCTGGTACACAGATGCTTTCACCTACCCAGCTTTCTGAACCCTGTACTACTGCGATTTGGGGCAGATTTCCTCACATAAGCGTGATTAATTATTAACTCCATTTCCAACTCCCTCTCCTCTCTAGAGAAGTGGGGAGGGGCTGCTGAAAATTCCAAGCTTCAAATCCTGGCTCGGTCTTTCTTTTGACCAGCCCCCAACCAGGAGCCATCCAGGCCCCTGCCCAGAGTCCCCTCATTGGCACAAAGGATGCTCCTAGGGCTCTTGCTCCTATTAGGAATTCGAAAGGACTTAGGAGCCTGTGTCAGGAACTGGAGACAAAGATCAGATCTATATTCTCATTATAAATCACAATATGATAGGCTCCAAATGATTTTCTTCCCTTTCCAAAAATCCAGTAGACTTTCAGAGGTAAAAATTTGCTGCCATGAAGGACATTTCAGAGGAATGTGCTCAGATTTTGAATATTTCACTCTCAGACGATATACTACGTGTGTGTGTGTGTGTGTGTGCATTTGGTGTTTAGTAAGATCCTCAACCCCCGTGAGACCAGCAGACAGACCTGCAGCCCACGCTGCAGTGCTTAATCTACTCTGCTTCAGAAAGCCAGGGCTCAGGGTAGTACCCAGAGACAGGGAGATGTTGAGGGCACTCTGGAGCCAGCCTGGCCTGGCCTACAGGCTCAGGGCAGCCCACTTTGGCTGTCTGTCACATCACCCTTTGAAGTTTCTATTTATTTACCCAGAAAATGGGGGAGTTAACCCCAGCCTCATAACGTTCTTTTGAGGCTTCTAAGTATGAGTTTTATGAATGATCAAGGAGGAGGCACCAGTGGGCAGAAAGTTAGTTCTGTGTGAGTCAGATTACACCAGACCCCATGTGGCAGGGAAAGATGGAGAGAAAAGGCAGACAGCAGTCTTAACTCTGTCCAGTGCAGCCTCTGGAAAGAAAAGTGCTCTCCCCAGTGAAACCCAGTTCCCCGCCCCCCACCTATGCCTTTCCCAGTTGGAAGAGTGGTGCTTTGTTCTCTCCTTCTCTCCCAAGGAAGTCATTCCTCAGCCTCTAAGCTAAAGCTGCCAGACAAGTTTCAAACATGTTTATGAATGCCTTCACCTGAAGTCACTCGATTGGTTTATCAGCCCTGGCCCTGGACACATTTCCTTACAATGAGCAGTGACATTTACAGCTCCAAGAAGAGTAAGGGAAACATTTTTCTTGCTAACTCTTGTCTCTCTAATGAAGCTGTCATTACAGTCTTTCAAAGGTGGACCCTGTCGGTCAAAAATGTACCATAACTTCCCACAGGAGAAACACTGTAAATGTCACAAACCTGATAGTATTGTTGAAAGTGCATAAAATCAGCTGCTTGAAGTGTTGAAGTGTTGAAGAAAAGCCATGTTTCTTCCTGTTCTGCAGCCCGGGGCCAGGTTCACGGGCATGCAAGCCTGGCAGCCACACGGAGTCCTGTGCTCACGAGGGCTCTGCTCTTGGTTTAATAGCCTGTATTGAAAACTGGCATTACCACAGGATAAGGAAGAATAGTAAGATTCATGCTAATAATTGAAAATCCTCAGTTTACTTAGAATGACTTTACATAGCAAATAAATAATACCATCACCAGCAGAGAGACCCCAGAAGAAAGGAAAAAAATCTATTTTTGGACATCTAACAACATTGCTTTCCTACCTTTTGAACAAGGAGCCCTGCACTTTCATTTTGCAAATTAGGTAGCCGGCTCTGTCTGCAATAGTGTGGAAACAGCAGATGTTTCCATTGTAAGAATAGAAAGTAAAAATAAACACAAGTCACGGGCACCTTGGCATAACTCACCTAATGAGGAACACTTTTGGGTGAGTTTTCTCTTCCCAATTTGTAGTCTATTCACGCTATGTATGTAATCTTGCTTACGCTAAAAAGCTGTCTACTGCTGGAGACACAAATTTCTCTCTGTTTCCGTTGCGTGGTATTTCGTCTGGGGTGGGATGTGGAATACTTTCCTAGGTAACTACAGTTGTATATATCTATGAACACTTGTGAAAACAAGGCTCTGCTTTCTTCCTCCCCGTCTTTCAATGGCTCTCTCTCCCATCAGTCAAAATAGTGTATTAAAGGCTCAGAGAAGTCCTGCAGCAAAAATAGACAAAACATCCAACCTATTTGATTTCCGCTAACCCAGAATTTTGGAAACTTGCTCTTTCCCAAGCTGGTTCCGATTCCCTTCTTTGATATGACACCCTTGATCATTCTCTCCAAATTAGCAGTACAGCACAGTGTTTACAAACCTAGTTCTGGGCTCGGACTCTCTAGATCTGACTCATGCTTCCACCAGTGTCCTAGGGGAAATCTCTTAATCTTTCTAAACCTCAGTTTTCTCATAAGTGAAATGGGGCTAATAATCCTCTCTCATAGGATTGCCGTGTGGATTAAAGAACATCATATGTGAAATATACACATAAGCACTTGATAAAGGTAAAAGCTGTTGTGATCTAAAGATCTTAAGGAAGTGCTTCCCTGCAAAGCCATTCCCGCCCTCAGCAGTTAATATCCAGTCTGTTTTCAGGTTCCTGCCTCCCAGTCTCTCCCTGTTTTCTTAATCCTTAACTTTGGGCTCCTTCAGTCAGCACTCCCCAGGCCCCCAGTGTGTCTAAGGTTCTCAGCAGTTTTAAGGATCCCTCATCTCTCCCTCATCTCCCCCTCAGGTCTGCAGTTGGGGGTGGGGCAGGGCAGGATGCAAGGCTGCTTTTACTACCCTGTGATGAAAGAAGAATTTGCGGTCTGGGTCCTCGTTTGGAAAATGTGATTTTGTTGTTGGTTTTTGTTTTGTTTTGTTTTGCTTTTCTGGAGTATTCCTTTAAATGCACACAAGTGTTTATTGCTGTAAATATTACAAGGCAGTACAGTCTGGCTGCAAAGAGACAGATGCCCAAGCTCCGTCTGAGCAACAGCCAGAGGCAGAACATGATGTGAATGAAAGATTCCAGTTAGCAGAACTGTCTATTCTGTGCTGAGTTCTTAATGCCAAGCAAGAGCACCAGTGTAGTTATTAAAATGCCCTGTGGTGGGGTTGGTGGTTCCTGATGCTTTCTCTGTTTAGATCATTATGAAAGCTGTCACCATGGGGCTTTCTGACAGAGCCTGCTGGGGAGGACCCAGGGAACCTTCCTGGGCCTAGAGCCTTCCAGATGCAGGGCAGAGAGCATTATGAAGTGAACTTCAGTGAAATCTTTTATTAACACTTGGGATTTAGTTCAGTAAACAGAAACCACCCTTGATTTTTCAAGCCCAAAGCAATTAGACTTAATATAAGCGATTAGGGGGGCGCCTGGGTGGCTCAGTGGGTTAAAGCCTCTGCCTTCGGCTCAGGTCATGATCTTGGGGTCCTGGGATCGAGCCCCGCATCGGGCTCTCTGCTCAGCAGGAAGCCTGCTTCCCTTCCTCTCTCTGTGGGTGTCTCTGCCTACTTGTGAGCTCTGTCAAATAAATAAATAAAATCTTTTTTAAAAATTAAAAAATATATATATATAAGCGATTAGATGCGGGATCAGAAGTCAGGGGCCACTTGAAGGCTAATATTTCAAGGTCATACGTCCACGGCTGCAGCCAGAGGTCAGGAAACTGCTGCTTCTGCTGCTGCTGTCACTGTGATGTGAACCCACAAACCTGGTGACCAGGAAATTGGACTTGGTCTCTGGCAGTTGCAAGCACATCTGTCCAGTTTTCCTTACTTCCTCCTTCTAAATCTTGCCTGAGTTTATGTCAGCCTCAGATCTCTACTGCAAGGGAATCTGACCTTTGAAACTTCCAGCCCTTGTAATAGAGACAGAGGGCGGAGGGACATGGAAGAGAGTGTGCTGAGTTCTGGGAGACCATGTCAGGCACATCTTCTAGACAAAACAAGGTAGCTTTCACTTAGCAAGTGTGTATGGTTTGCCAGACGCCGTGTTAGGTGGTTTGCATATTTATCCAGTTTGATTTTCACAGTGGTCTTCTGAGGAAGTTGTAATCACAGCATCACTTTACAGCTGAGAGAACTGAGGATCAGTGAGATGGAATAGGTGACTCAAGGTCTGTGGTCGTTAATTTTATTTATCTACTTGGCTTAGCTGTGGTGCCCAGTTGTTTGGTCAAACACCAGTCTAGATGTTGCTGTGGAGGTATTTTTAAGATGTGATTGACTTCTACATCAAGAGACTTTAAATAAAACTGATTACCCGCCATAATGTGGTTGGGCTGCATCCAAACACCTGGAGGCCTAAGAGTAGGAGGAAGGAATTCTTCCTCCAGACTGCCTTTGGATTTAAGGCTGCAATATCCATCAACACCTGGCAGAATTTCCAACCTGTGGACTGACCTTCCCTGAAGATTTTGGACTTGCCAGCCCTTCCGGTCATATGAGCCAGTTCCTTAAAATCTCTCTCAAGATAGGTAGGTAGGTAGGTGGATAGGTAGAGAGATGATATAGTTTAATAGATAAGTCAATGGATAGTTTCTGTCTTTATCTATCTAAATAACCATATTCATCCATTCTGTTTCTCTGGAGGACCCTGATGGGTACAATGTCCAATAAGTGGTAAATGTTGAAGCTGAATTTCAAGCTCAGATTGTCCAACTCAAAGGCCTATGCTCTTAAAAGACAGAGTCAGACAGTCTCATGTTCTTAGACTTTCCTCAGCTCTCTCAGTGCTTGGGGAAGCTCCAGACTCCTTGGGGGAAAGATGTCCATGCATTCTGGGACATCTCAGAGAGGAAGCAGCTGTCTGTCTCAGTTATGTAGACCCAGGTTATGAGGGGATCGCTATATCTGTTAGCTAGTCATTCTTCCAGCATTTATTGACTCCCTGCTAGGGATCAGAGACTGTGTCAGGCTTCATGAAGATGCAAAAAAATGCATGCAAAACAACCACCATAATGGTATGGTCCCTGACTTCCAGTTGAAAGATGAGTGTCTCAAGTAGATGTGTCCTTGTTCTGGAAATCACCTACAAGCAACAAGGCGATACAAGAAACAGAAGTTCAAACTCTGCCTCTGTTCCAGCTCTAAGAAAGTCAGAACTCAAAATAGGGGGAGAGAGTGTCAAAATATGTAGAAATACATCAGGAGCTAGGGAGGGAAGAGCAGAGAAGGCAAAGGCTGCAGATGTCCAAGATTTTGCCAACTGCACTTACCTGATGTGAGGGGTGCACCTGAAGGGTTAGAACCTAAATCTTTTGCTTAGAAGAGTGAGAAATAGGTGCCCAGAGCTGGAACCAGAGCTTCCCTGCATCTGGCTTGGTCTTGAGGAAGGAAGGAGATGGGGAAACTCTCAGTGTGACAGTGGGGAGAAGAGAGGTTTTCCTTAGTATCAGGCCACTGGCTGTCTGTACCTAGTGTCTGAAGAGAAGTAAAATCCAAACTTCTAGGGTGCCTGGGTGGCTCAGTGGGTTAAAGCCTCTGCCTTCGGCTCAGGTCATGATCCCAGGGTCCTGGGATTGAGGCCCACATCGGGCTCCCTGCTCAGTGGGAAGCCTACTTCTCCCTCTCCTGCTCCCCCTGCTTGTGTTCTCTCACTCTCTGTGTCTCTCTCTGTCAAATAAATAAAATCTTCAAAAAAAAAACAAACCCAAAAAACAAAATCTTCTATTCCCGATGTGTAAAGAAAATTCTTGCTGATTTGGATCCTAACTTCCTGGATGAACTCCTGCAAGTACCAGATGAAGAAGAAACACACCTAACTCAGTTTATCCGTCAGAAGTCTGTATAACAGTGTCTTCTGCTCTGGAACAAGATGGCATAATAAGGACTAGATTTACACTCTGCCTGAAGAAAGAAAAAGAAAAAACTGAAAATCAGACAAAATATTTGAAGCGAAGATGTTCAAATATTGGAGTCATTCAGTGGTATTCATTGATTTCAGAGAGATGAGAAGTTCATGAGGCGAGCCCTACAATTGCCCCAGGTTACTATTTAGAGTTTTTAGGTCACGACACTGAGAGGGAAATCCTAGTCAGAGCTGGTGGTCACTCGGTTCAATAGAAGGAGCTGGAAGGCCTGAGAGACTAAGGCGACCAGAGTTTTCAGAGAAGAATATGAAAGAGGAAGAGAGAGAGTGTGTGCTCCAGAGAGGTACCGAAGGCCCTCCTGAGGCTTCAGTTGAATTCTGATAAGTGCACGCAGGTGAGGAAACCACCTGAGGGGGCCAGGGGAGGAGGTTGGGGAGGATGGGGAATGAACCACGAGAAGGATTAGAGGAAAGATTCTCACTTAAGATCAGGCAAGGATGTCTGCCCTCACCACTTCTACTGATATATGCAACAACATGGATGTCTCACTAGTATGCTGATTTAAAAGTCAGACCAAAAAAAGACTACATACTGTACATATGTACTGTACATAAAATTTTAGAAAATGCACACTAATCCAAAGTGACCGAAAGAAGATCAGTGGTGCATGGGAATGGGGAAAGGGTGGGAAAGGACACAGGGAGGGATTATAAGGGTCCTGGGAAATTTGAAGGGTGATAAATATTCTCACTCTTTGTGACAGTGGTTTCATGAGTGTATATAGATGTTAAAACAGATCAAATTGTACACTTAAATATGTGCAGCTTCTTGTATATAATTATACCAGAAGAAAAATACGACCAAAAAAAAAAAAAAGGGCAAGAAAGGTCAAGGAAATACAACATACCAGAAAAATGGGGTGGCCCTGGAGGGGAATAAAATCCCCAGAAATCATGAATAGAACAAATATTTAGATACAATTCATCAAAACTTCCCAGAAACCAAGGAAGGTTTGAACTTAGCTATTGAAAGGGGACAGCTAATTCCAGAGAGGAGGGGGAACACAAAAACAAGGATTCTTATCATCAAGATCTATCCTAGTGAAATTACTGAACTTCAGAAATAAAGGGGCAAAGATATTTAAAAAACCAAAATTAGGAGTGTCTGGGTGGCTTAGTCTGTTAAGCACCTGACTTCTTGTTTTGGCTCAGGTCATGATCTCAGGATTCTGAGCCCTGTGTCAGGCTCTGCACTCAGAGCAGTCTGCTTGAGGATTCTCTCTTTCCCTCTCCCCATTCACAGACACTCTATCTTTCTGTCTAGCTCTCTAAACAAACAAAAAAGATTAGTGACTTGCTGACTTCAGGCCTCTCTAGGTCAATATCCATTGCTAGAAGATAATAGAAACAATCCAAATCATCTTTCAAAGGAAAGAAAGTGTGCTCTAAAATTTTTATTTAAAAATTTCTTTTAAAATCATAATTCAATGACTTTTATTTAAAAGATATCAAATTAAACATTTTATGAACATGCAAGAATTTAGGAAAGATTGTTCTTATGAACTCTTCCTGAAGAAATTACTAGAGGACCAACTTCAACCCAAATGACATTCAGAATGGAAGGATAACAAGGAATTATATGGGGAGCATTGCCCGGGAGAAGAGTCCGTTGGTAAGAATCGAAATGACTGAAAACGATTTAAATATGTTAGAAGAGTCTGGAAACTTAACTGTACGTGAACTTGGAAGGCTTGATGCCTTGGAATGTGGCCAAGAATAAATGCAGAAAAGCACCCATCTCTGACAACAGCGGAGATGATGAAACCTAAGTTGATATGCTGAAGGTAGCCAAATGGCCACACCACCTAAGGAATTCAAGCCAAGCTAGATTTTTATCCTGTGCCCTTGGAACATGGAATTTTTACTGCCTTCTTGAGAGTGGTGAATTTGCTCATTTCTTTTGGGGAGGGCACTCATTTCTATAGAATAGAAGATATCAAGTGATCAAATAACAGGTTGCACAGTATTTTTAA
>ML099336.1:0-17746 GCA_003697995.1 Taxidea taxus jeffersonii
AAAAAAAAAAAAAAAATAGAAATGAGGAACAACCAACTAAGGGACAGGGAGTGATTGATAAATCACAAATGGAGGGCTTAGATTAGAAGCAAAGAAGTCTGGATGGGCATTTGAAATATGTACATTTTTAGGCTTGGGTGGAGAAAGTTGAAAGAGTTCTTCCTTGTCTGATGACCGACTGAGTTGTTCCTCAGAGGAAGGGGGCAGAGACATCAGCTAAAAGGTCTGGGAAGCAGTGGAGTAGAGGGGCTTGAGGATAATGGTGAAAGCAAGAAACAGTTGTTCCTTGGGAAAGAGAAGAGGAAGTAGCCTAGGAACACTAAAAAAAATTGGCTGGGCCAGGCTGAGGGCCATGGTCAGGCTGGAGAGTACACAGTAATTGTGTGTCATTCTGCAGGGTTTGGTTTTCTTCAGCAAGTCTGAGTCCAGATCTAAGTTCAAGAGTCTGGAAAGTGGATGGTTGGACTGATTGAGGTTGGGATCTTTTGCAGGGTTGAATGCAATGAAAGGAAAAAGACTGATCTCTTGCAGAGAATGATATGTAGTTACACTACCAGGTTATGTGATACTGCCTGTGTGACCCCAGTGTGATCATTTTGTTTTTCAGCTCAAAGATCTTCAGTGACTTATTGGTTTTTGTTTAAATCCTTGAATTGTAGGCAAAGACAAGGTTGTCTCATAAAGTCAGTTCCAACCCCCTTTTCTACTGCTGTCCTGTCAGTTTCAGTTACCCACAGTGGCTCCCTCTCAGCCTTTGCTCTGGTCATCCTCTGCCCACTCCCCACCTCCTCTCAGCTGCCTGGACACTGTGGAACCTTAGAAGGCTTCCCCTGACCAAACCTCCTTGACCACTTTCACCTGAAAAGAGCCCTAGTTTTTCAGAATATTTTTTTCAGTATCACTTACTTAGATCTTATCCTGACTTGTCTTTTACATTATTTCTTTTCTATTAGGCGGGTTCTATTTCTGCAACTACATTTCTTAAGTTTCTTTAGAGCACCTTTTCTCTTTGGGGGCTCATCATAAGCATTTAGTGGCTGATTATAGAGTCCAGTAAGCAGAGAGGAAATGAACATTTTGAGAGTTCTCCTTTGTGCTCAGCATTCAGTTAAGTGCCTGGTATCAGTGGTTCTCAAACTGTCTTGGTAAAGGACCAAGTGGGTTCCCCCCGACGGCTGCGAAAGTGTTACAAATTAGTACTTTTCTCTTTCTTCTCCCACTTCCACCTTTACTGAGTTAGAATTGACATATAAAGTACTTTTCTAAAAACACTTTTGTAAAACACTGGAACTATTTAATTACTAATGATAAACAATTCAAATAGTGCTAAAGTGAAAGACAAATGAGATTAATGTTTCTCCTACCCCAGACACCCACCCCCCCCAATTTCCCCAGAGATAATCATTATGAAGTTTCTTATGTATCCATTGAAGGGTTTTAGGTAGGGTTGTTAATATGGTCAAATCCGGTAACCATATTATGAATAAACTTAACTAAGGCAGGGAAAGAGCTTAGGTTAGGAAGCAGTTGACCAATCTAATCTAGAGATACTCAGGACCTGAACTAAATTAAATTACTAGAAAAATAACATGGAAAAAAAACCATACAGAATTATATAGAGTTTTAAAAATTATTAGATTCAAGGATGGCACAGTTGGTTGAGCGGCTGACTCTTGGTTTCAGCTTGGGTCATGATCTCAGGGCCATGATCTCGGGGTCATGGGATGGAGCCCCATGTTGGGCTCCGTGCTCAGTGCAGTTTGCTTAGGACTCTCCCTCTGCCCGTCCCTGCCCTCTTTTTCTCTCTCAAATAAATACTTCTTTTAAAAAATTATTAGATTCAACAAACATTAGCTCTTTTTTTTTTTTTTAACGAACATTAGCTCTTACCGTGCTGTGAGATGTTCTTTTTTTTATTTAAGATTTTATTTATTTATTTGACAGACAGAGATCACAAGTAGGCAGAGAGGCAGGCAGAGAGAGAGGGGGAAGCAGGCTCCTCCCCACTGAGCAGAGAGTGCAATGCGGGGCTCCATCCCAGGACTCAGATCGTGACCTGATCTAAGCAGAGGCTTAACCCACTGAGCCACCCAGATGCCCCTGTAGGATGTTCTAAATGCTTATGCTTCATATCTATAATTGATGCAGACTGACTGTGGACCAGCAGTGGTCTGCATGCCATGCTCTGAGAAGCACTGCTTTCCATGCATGATCGCATTTAAATTTCCCTGTTTATCTTCTCCATAGACTGATAAGGAAACTGAGGTTTAGGTTAAGCCACAAACTCAAGATCACTAATTTAGTACTGGTCAGAACTGGAATCCAAATGCCAAATGTCATTCTGTTCATACTAATGATTCTCAGAGCTGGTTCTTAGAGTTGGTTTGGGGCAGAGTTTGTTTGTTTGGCTTTATTTTGTTTTCAAGAAGTGAGTTAAATTTCTATTTTCAATAGTACATGTATTTAATATTTTACCCTTTGCTTTTATTTGGTTCTTGCATTTTAAGGCCTACAAGTATGTTTCAGAGGAATAGTGCTTCCTCTGAACCACTTGGTACTTAGGTGAGTGAGAAAAGTAACTAACATCCCCTTAAATGTCCAGGTCTTCTGGCTCTAAGGTGTTTGACAAGGTTCCCATCTGTCTCTGATGAACTGTGAAAGTAAAATGTAATTAGTTTTTTCATAAATTCTAGTTTATCAAATTTAATGGACTGTATTTTATCCTGAGATTTTATTCTTAGTTGTTTTTTTTTTAATGTTTAAATGGAAAATAGGATATATAGTAACTGTATTTTCTCACACCAGCTTTATTGAGATATAATTTACAGACCATAAAATTCACCTGTGCAGAGGGTACAGTTCACAGAGTTGTAGAACCATTAGCACTAACATTAGAGTGTTTTCATCACCCCCTAAAGAAACTCTGTACCAGCTGTATTCCATCTCTCCTTCTGCCAAGCGCTGGCAACCACTAATCTACTTTGTGTCTCTATGCGTTTGCCTATTCTGGACATTTCATATAAATGAAACATACAGTATGTAACCTTTTGTGTTTGGCTTCTTTCACTGAAAATAATGTTCTCCAGTTTCATCCCTGTTGTACCATGTATCAGCTCTTTGTTTCTTTTTGTTGCCAAATATCTATTGTACACTTATGCCACTTTTTGTTTACCCCTGCATTTCACAAAATCTATTCATCAGCTGATGGACGTTTGGGTTCTTCCCCACATTGTGACTAGTATAAATAATGCTGCTATGGACATTTACGTACACGTTTTTGTGTGGACATACTTTTTATTTTTCTCAGATAAATACCTAAGAGTGGAATTGCTGAGTCTTAGGATAACACTTTTAACATTTTGAGGAATTGCCTATTTTCCACGGCAGTTGAACCATTTTAGAGTAAGCAATGTGTGAGGAGTGTGTGTGTGTGTGTGTGTGTGTGTAAGTGTCCTTAAGTTACAAAATGTGAAGGATGCAACCTTATGTTAGTCACCCTTAAAAAAAAAAAAATTGAAGACCCATCTATGAAATCCAACAGTTCAGAAACCACTGCATTTCACAAAACAAACAAATTTAAAAAAAAACAAAAACAAAAACCTATCCAGGAGTTTATTGATGGAAAAAAAAAAGGAATTTCTTTCTTTTCTATTGGTTCTTTAGCAAACCAGAATGGATGGTTTTCCTGTTTGTCTCTTTTGTGAGTGAAAGAGGCAACATGAGGGGAATTGCTTTCAAAGCAGAAGATCCAGGAAGTGTAATAAGATATTCTTATTTTAGAACAAAGAGAAATTACAGAGATGTGTTTATTCTGTCCAAGCCTGGAAATAGCACATGCAGTTTCTCCTCTTCCCTCTTTGTAGGAGGAAAGGATTTAGGGGGGGTAACTATGGGAAACCCCACTCTCTCATCTGTGCATCAGAATTAAGCTTTTTTTTTTTTTTTTTTTAAAGATTCTATTTATCTATTTGACAGACAGAGATCACAAGCAGGCAGAGAGGCAGGCAGAGAGAGAGAGGAGGAAGCAGGCTCCCCGCTGAGCAGAGAGCCCCATGTGGGGCTCGATCCCAGGACCCTGAGATCATGACCCGAGCTGAAGGCAGAGGCCCAACCCACTGAGCCACCCAGGCGCCCCAAGCTTTTTTTTTTTTTAAGACTTTATTTATTGGGACACCTGTGTGGCTCATTTGGTTAAACATCTGCCTTCAGCTCAGGTCATGATCCCAGCGTCCTGGGATTGAGTCCTGCATCAGGTTCCTTGCTCAGCAAGGAGCCTACTTCTCCCTCTGCCGGTCGCTCCCCCTGCTTGTGCTTGCCCTCTTTCTCTGTCTGACAAATAAATAAATAAAATCTCAAAAAAAAAAAAAAAGGATTTTATTTGTTAGAGCACACGTGAGCACAAGTGGGTTGAATGAGTGGGGCGCAGAGAGAGAGGAAGAATCACAAGCAGACTCCCCACTGAGCAGGGACCCTAACACAGGGCTTAATACCAAGACCCCAAGATCATGACTTGACCCAAAATGAAGAGTCAACCTCTCGCCACCAAGGCGGTCCCTATGTACCATTTTTTAATATAAGCTTTTGAATTTTAGTGTGCAGTTAGTTTTTATTTATATGACATATTGTTTATTGAAATTATCAAGTTTTCCTAGCTGTTCCTCAGGGTTGGGATATCTGACTTGTTTCCAAGCCTTCGCCATTAAAGATAACTCATCTATAAACATCTTCCTGGGATGCCTGGGTGGCTCAGTTGGTTAAGCGGCTGCCTTCGGCTCAGGTCATGATCCCAGCGTCCTGGGATCGAGTCCCACATCGGGCTCCTTGCTTGGCGGGGAGCCTGCTTCTCCCTCTGCCTCTGCCTGCCTCTCTGCCTGTGCTCGCTCGCTCTCTCTCTCTAACAAATAAATAAATAAAATCTTTAAAAAAAAAAACAAAAACACATCTTCCTGAAGTGTTCATTCTCTCCGAGCCTGTTTCTTCATGTGTAAAATGGAAATGATTGTATCTGCCACTTAGGACTGTTGTGAGGTTCAAAGTGTAATAAAGCTATGAAAACATTTTATAAACTAATATGTTCTAGGAAGAGGTATTATTTTTGTTTTCCTCTCTTTTTTGAATTGTTTTCTTTGGTTATAATCTCCGAAATGGGCTCACTGGTTCAGAGGTTATGACCCAGGATAATCCGTTAATTCAAAATTAATTCATTCAGCAAATATGTTAACATGCTCACTATAGGCATGTTCTAGGCATTGAGGGGTACAGCAATAAACAGTAAAATGAAACCTTGTCCTCGGGGAACTTTCCTTTTGTTGGGCTGGTTTATGACTTTTTAAAAATTTTATTTTTAAAGATTTTATTTATTTATTTGAGAGAGAGAGAAAGAGAGCATGAGAAGGTCAGAGGGAGAAGCAGACTCCCCTCGGAGTTGGGAGCCTGATGCAGGGGACTCAATCCCAGGACTCCGGAATCACGACCTGAACCAAAGGCTGTGGCTTAACCAACTGAGCCACTCAGGTGCCCTGTCTTTTATTATATAAATATATAAATCAATGATTCCTAAGTGCCAGTGAGCAAAACAGTACTGGTCTGTAGTAACATTTCTATCAGTCTGAAGTCTAATGAGAAAAAGAAGGTCAATGTAGGGAGTTTTTCATAAAGACTTGTTTATGTACCTTAAAGGAAAGGGCATAGCTGAGATTATATAATATCTACTTTTTGTGTGTGTGTTAAGCTGTTTTTCTTTTATGAAACACTGGTGTTAATAGATGTTAGTGGGGCTTTTAAAAAGTGTTTTTATTTCTGGGACGCCTGGGTGGCTCAGTTGGTTAAGCGGCTGCCTTCGGCTCAGGTCATGATCCCAGCATCCTGGGATCGAGTCCCATATCGGGCTCCTTGCTCGGCAGGGAGCCTGCTCCTCCCTCTGCCTCTGCCTGCCTCTCTGTCTGCCTGTGCTCTCTCTCTCTCTAATAAATAAATAAAAATCTTAAAAAAAAAATTTTAAAAAAAAAGTGTTTTTATTTTTAATATCCCTGTCTTTATTATCCTTACCAGTGAAGATGGGTTCTCCAGTTAGGGTGGGACATACACTGGTACATGAAATCATGAGGCTTGGGAACCACTGATCTTTATTTATTTATTTATTTATTTAATATTTATTTATTTAACAGATAGAAATCACAAGTAGGCAGAGAGGCAGGCAGAGAGAGAGAGTGCGGAGGAAGCAGGCTCCCTGGCTGAGCAGAGAGCCCAATATGGGGCTCGATCCCAGGACCCTGAGATCATGACCTGAGCCGAAGGCAGAGGCTTTAACCCACTGAGCCACCCAGGTGCCCCCACTGATCTTTATTTATTTTATTTATTAACTTTGTATTCATCTGCGTTTACAACGTGCTGTGATATAACTTAACAGGCTTCTCACAGTACAATGACCGTGTAATGGAAGTGGGGTGGGTGTCTGTCAGTTCAGGTCCTCTGGAGAACAGGCACTGAGTGGAGTGAGGAGTGCTCTGATAGATCAAGGCGGGAGCAAGTTGGATGGCCACAAGAGGCTCAGCCCACAGGGCTGATTGGCCAGTCTTGGCCAAGCTAGGGAGAAACTCAGAAGCAAGGACTGACTGACAGAGGGGTCCTTGTTGGGCCTGAGGACCCCTGTGCTTATCATTCACTGAGGGGCTGCCCAGGAAGCACAAAGCTGGGGTGGATCCTGGAGGTCCTGTCAGCAAGCCACGTTCTTTGCAGCTGAATGACAAGCGCTCTCTCTCTCTTTTTAAGATTTTATTTCTTTGTCAGAGAGAGAGAGAGCGAGCACACAAGCAGGGTGAGTGGCAGGCAGAGGGAGAAGCAGGCTCCCTATTGAGCAAGGAGCCAGATGTGGGGCTGGATCCCAGAACCCTGGGATCATGACCTGAGCCGAAGGCAGACACTTAGGAACTGAGCCACCCCGGTCTCCTGACAAGCTCTTTCTTGATGTGAAATCTCTGAGTGGGCACTTCCATGGCTGTCACAGCATCCTTTCTGTGACTCTGCTTTGGTGAAGAACAGAGAGGGAGGAAGAGAAGCCAGGGCCTTGACCCCACCCTGTGACCCTCGTATTGTTCTTTGTGTTGGTTTTTACCCAACAATTCTTAAATGAAAGACATTGAGTGCATTCAGAAATCCATAAGCCAACATTTGGTAGAGGAGAATAAGACAATCAGAGTGTAAGTGGTCTAGGAGAGGAAGATGAGACCAGACAGATAAAGTGAGTAGATTCTAGTTAAATGAATGAAGAGTGAACTATTTAAGTTTTCTGTCTCTGGATGATTTTCTAATAGCGCGTTTCCACCTGGAATGGCTGAAATCCGTCAGTGAGCTGTTTGATTCCAGTGCTAATGGACAGGCCCAACATTGCCAGCTTGCTTCATGACCAGAGAGCTTTCCATTAGGTCATCTGACCCATTTCTTCGTCTGCTTTGCCTGTTGCTCTTTGGTTCTGTCAGAACTGCAGGTGGGGATAAAAACAAACCTGCGGGGGATTAGAACCTGCAGTCCTGGGTCTCTTACATAACCTCTTCCCATTTCAAGTCTGCAGGAACCGCTCCTTTCTCATCTCCTTTCCCCTCCCCTTCTTAGTTCGATAGCCAAGTAACAGGTAGCTGTTACTAACTCGCTATTTTTGTCTTTCAGGTAAAGTGTTGAAAGCAGACGTCTGAGTACTCTGTTGGGGCCAATTTTACAAATACTGAATCTTTACATCACATTGGTCTATAGTCTACAAAGATATAGGGGAAGGGGAGCTAGGACCGTATGAGGTTATGTCTTAGAACCTCCCAGACATGGCTTTGTGTCATTGTTAGAAGGCTTTATCCTGTCACACCTTTCAGTACCAGAGTGTGATGCTGGGTCTTATTTCAAGAAGGATGTGCTGACTCAGCATCTTTATAGACTGTTCTATTTGTTTTTGTCAGCTTCCTAGGCTGCCATTTGGAGAGAGCAGACAGGGAAGTGTGCAGTCTGTGTGTGTGTGCGCGCGTGGGTACATATATAAACACACCAGTGACCTATCTGAAAAAGCTGGATGTGTCTTGGGGGAGAATCGGAGATCCCACACACTGCACCTAACCGCACTGGAGTCCAGGTCTGAGGAGCTACAGGTCCCAAGAGAGAAGGCATTGAAGAGAAGTCTCCCTTCAGATTTCTGGTCCTTCGGTGTTTTATAGGCTCACTCTTGCTGGGCTAAGAGTTCAGAAAGTAGATTAGCACTGTGTGTGGGTAGAAGGGTAGCACGTAGCCTAGAGAAAGGAGATAACATCAGGCATTAAACCTTAGTCCTTTGGACACTACCCATTTACTTTTGGGGAACAGAGGTGGAGTCAGGGGCTAGAGGTACTATGGGACAGGGAAAGGTCTTTTCAGAGGAAGCTGCTAAGGGCTGAGAGCAGTGTAGCTGAATACACCAAGGTGACAAGACTGAGAACATTCCCAGTTTTCCATAGGAACAGGTTAGTGAATATAATGTGTGTGCGTGTGTCTGTGTTATTAGGGTCAGGTTCTGAAACATCCAAGATTCAGGACAGATTTAGGGTTTAGGGATCTTAATCAAAAGGGACAAGCTTCAGAAAAGGAAGATGGTTCTTCTGGGGAGAGTTATGGGGAGTTTAACCGGTTTCTATTTAGTTCTTTTCCACACCCATTCCGTTAGACACTAGCTCCTACTAAGATCCCCCAAATTTAAGAGTAACTTTGGGGAGGATGGTGAAGGAACTTTCTCTGTGCATCCCCAGTGCCTCAGAAGCCTCTGGACTCCTAGGAATGTCAGATCCTACGTAGAATCACTGTGTATGGTCAAAGGTGCGTTTCTTAGCTCTGTGGCACATAGAGCTGTGACAGGGTATATGGAGAGGCTGTGGTAGGTAGAGGGGTCTTAAAGGAGAGGGAAGCTCATCTCACCCTTCCCCACCCTTCCTCCAGAAAGCTACAAAGCCCTCTGAGGTTGAAAGTGTCAGGGTTGATGCCTTTCTCTGACCAGCCTTTCTTTCTATATATTACCTTGACTCTGAAACAGACTGTTTCTGTAGTTTAAGATCCAAGTTAGAGTATGGAGCAGATGAGTATGGAGCCTTAATTCTTAGGCTTGGAGTCTCCTTGGCTTTGATGTGGTAGAAGCCTTAGTTTAAGCTTTCCCTGGAACTAGGCATAAGACTTTGGGTACTTTTGACAAAAGGGAAGCATTTGAGGACCTTGTTCAGAATACTCTGAGTATTAGGGTCCTCTTCTGTTCCCTTCTCCTTCTCATGGAGAGGACCCTCCATGTGTTACCTTTCCCTGTCTTTGCAGGCCTCCTCCTTGCTGAGTCCTGTCTCCGCCTACCATCTGTCTCTCTCGGCTGCTCCACTGTTGTATGGACTTGTACATGATGAATTGTGAACTTCTAGCCACGTGTAGTGCCCTTGGGTACTTAGAGGGAGACACTTACCACAAGGAACCAGATTGCTTAGGTGAGTACCTTTTTGAGGAAACAGGTTAAAAAAAAACTTGAATTGCAGAGGTCTGTAGAATTTCTCCAGTTGTGGGTATGGGTAGCCTGAGGGCCGGGATGGAGCTTCTTCCAGGGTTCTTGTAAGTGTTTATCCTGTCCCTGAAGAGAGTGTGAAGGATTTGATCCGATACTTGAGGCATGAGGATGACACTCGAGATGTCCGGCGACAGCTGGGGGCAGCCCAGATCCTGCAGAGTGACCTTCTACCCATGCTTACCCAGCACTGCCAAGACAAGCCTCTTTTTGATGCTGTTATCAGGTTGGTTCCCTAGCTTTTTCCTTTTTACCATGTGCCAGCTTTTGGCGTTTGAGCTGATAGATTTTGGCGTTTGACCCAGTGAGGAAACTGAACGTCTCCTTCCTTCATGGTCTCCCCAGGCTGATGGTGAACTTGACACAACCAGCCTTGCTCTGTTTTGGCAGTGTGCCCAAGGAGCCTAGCTTCCGGCGCCATTTTCTGCAGGTGCTAGCCTACTTGCAAGCCTACAAAGAGGTGAGGTTCTCCTTCAGGGCCTCTGGGGCCGAAGTTGGGGGCAGTAGGGAAAGGGAGGGTGGGTACCACTTAAGGTCCATTCCCCTATTTTATAGGCCTTTGCCAGTGAGAAGGCTTTTGGAGTCCTCAGTGAAACTTTGTATAAGCTGCTGCAGCTGGTGAGTGAGGGTCCACCTTCCAGGATCCCAGGGGACTCTTAGTGCCTTGCTCCTCCTCCAGGCAGAGCACCAGGCTGGCTGGTGATTGTCAGGACAGTGGAGTTTGGAGATATGGTCCTTGTCCTTGCAATACATGGTCCTATCCATTGTTTCTGCCTGCCTCAGGACTGCTTATACTCTTTTCTCCCTTTTTTTTTTTTTTTTAAGATTTTATTTATTTATTTGACACAGAGAGAGAGATCACAAGTAGGCAGAGAAGCAGGCAGAGAGAGAGGGGGAAGCAGGCTCCCTGCTCAGCAGGGAGCCCGATGTGGGGCTCAATCCCAGGACCCTGAGACCATGACCTGAGTCAAAGGCAGAGGCTTAACCCACTGAGCCGCCCAGGTGCCCCTCTTTTCTCCCTTAATCCTGGTTCTTCTCTGGACCTCTGCCCTTTAGCCAGGGTAGATGCTGCCTGCCTTCCACAGGGAGTCTTTGCTTCTAACCATTCATCTGACTAGGGCTGGGAGGAGCGGCAAGAGGAAGATAACTTGCTGATTGAACGGATCCTGCTGCTGGTCAGAAATATTCTCCATGTTCCTACGGACCTTGATCAGGAGAAGGTGAGAGGGTCTTGGGTTGTGTGCTTTCTTATGCTTGGTTAAGGTAAGCTGCCTTTTTTTGCTTTTCTGTCCTCTGACAAGTCAGGGGGGAACCTTGGTCAAGAAATGAGTTGGAGAACCTCAAGGCAGGGCAGTGAAACCAAATGACCTGTCTTCCTCCCCTTATCACTCACTCCCCAGAGGATCGACGATGACGCCAGTGTCCATGACCAGCTTCTCTGGGCAATTCACCTCAGTGGTCTGGATGACCTGCTTCTCTTTCTGGCCAGCTCACCTGCCGAGCAGCAGTGGAGCCTGCATGTGCTAGAGATTATCTCCCTTATGTTTCGTGACCAGGTGAGAACCCGGCTTATTTCCCTAGTCCCTTCACCCATGTACTTTCTGCTATATAGCCAGACTTACTCTTGAAACAGTGGCTGAATTATCTGGGAGCAGGTGGGTGACAGGGTGACCATGTCTTGAGTATGGGGTACCTTCAACAGTCCTATTTCATTCACCTCTTCTGTTCCCAGCAGGACGGAACCTAGAATAAGGAATGACTATCCTTCTGACTTTTCCTCTCTGTTCTGAATCTAGAACCCTGAACAGCTGGCGGGAGTAGGACAGGGACGCTTAGCGCAGGAGCGGAGCACAGATGTGGCAGAACTGGAGGTGTTACGCCAGCGAGAGATGGCAGAAAAGAAGACTCGAGCCCTTCAGCGAGGCAACAGGTGAGTGACAGGGAGGTGCCCTCCCTCTGTCCCCAGCCCTTCAGTGTGGAAGGCTGAGAGGGCTTGGGCCAAAAGCTAAGACAGTGGTGACCAGATAACATTTTGGAGTCATAACATGCTCTGATGTGCTGATGAGAGAGAATGGGGATAAAGCTTCCAGAGAATTGAGGAATCACCCTGGACTGTTGTTTTTACCACAGGCATTCTCGATTTGGGGGCTCCTACATTGTTCAAGGCTTGAAATCCATTGGGGAGAGGGACCTCATCTTTCACAAAGGTCTCCACAATGTGAGTATGTGCCTCATCTGGGGTGAGAACATTGTGGAGTTGAGGGTGCCTAAGGAAGGTAAGCGAGGGAAGCACCTGGCTGCCTCCTTCGCTGGAGCAGGCAACTCTTGATCTTGGGGCTGTGAGTTCGAGCCCCATGTTGGTGTAGAGATTACTTAAAAATAAAATCATACAAAAGAAATAAGAAAGGTAAGCAAGCATCTCTGGAAGTAAACTGTCTTTGTTCTTGGGCTTAGAAAGTTGGAGACAGGCATGCCTGGGTGGTGGTTCAGTTAGTGAAATGTCTGCCTTCGGCTCAGGTCATGATCCCAGGGGTCCCGCTTGTCCATTTCTCTGTGCTCCTCCCCCTGCTCATGCACATGTGCTCTCTTTCTCTCTCTCTCTCTTTAAAATTATTTTGGGGGCACCTGGGTGGCTCAGTGGGTTAAAGCCTCTGCCTTCGGCTCAGGTCATGATCCCGGGGTCCTGGGATCGAGCCCCGCATTGGGCTCTCTGCTCAGCGGGGAGCCTGCTTCCTCCTCTCTCTCTGCCTGCCTCTCTGCCTACTTGTGATCTCTGTCAGATAAATTAATAAAATCTTGGGAAAAAAATCTATTAAAATTATTTTGTTTTTATTTATTATTTCCTTGACAGAGAGAGACACAGTGAGAGAGGGAACACAAGCAGGGGAAGAGGGAGAGGGAGAAGCAGGCTTCCCGACAAGCAGGGAGCCCGATGCGGAACTCAATCTCATGACCCTGGGACCATGACCTGAGCTGAAGGCAGACACTTAACAACTGAGCCACCCAGGCACCCCTAAGAGTTTCTTCTGAGGAAACTGTAGCACTAGGAATGTGGAAAGAGCTTCAGGGGGAAGGTGGTAGTGAGGAGTAATTCTGACCTCCCCACCCTACACCCCTAGCTCCAAAACTACAGTTCAGATTTGGGAAAGCAGCCGCGAAGGGTGCCTAAACGTCGCCAAGCTGCCCGGGAGCTGTCCATTCAGCGCCGCTCTGCCCTCAATGTAAGACTCTTCCTCAGAGACTTCTGCTCTGAGTTCCTGGAGAACTGTTATAACCGGCTCATGGGCTCGGTGAAGGTGAGAGCCTGGGAAGGGTGGAACAGATTGGTGATGGGGCCAGTGGTGGGTAAGAAGGGCAGCTAGGGAAGAGCTTATGGGAGGCTGACGCCAGAGTGTGGACTAGTAGTCAGGCGGGGTATAGGGTGCCCTTGAGAGATGGTGAGGATGCTGGAAGGGAGTGGGTTACTGGGACCATTTTAAAAGGGCTTAGACACTGGGTGTCGTACATAAACAATGAATTCTGGAACACTGAAAAGAAATTTAAAAAATGAATAAAAAAAAAAAAAAAAAAAAAGGCTTAGAGAAGTTCCCAGAGGAAGGGGAGAGACCTGGGGAGAACAAGAGAGAGCTGGAAATTCCGAATCCTAGAATATTGTTATAGTGGTGTCCAGGGTCTATCCCATCCTCCTATAAGACGAGGAGAAAGTTGGAAGCCCTGGAATCATGGCATGGTCTTTTTTTCCTGGACATCAGGATCACCTGCTGCGGGAGAAGGCTCAGCAGCATGATGAGACCTACTGCATGTGGGCCTTGGCTTTCTTCATGGCCTTCAACCGAGCTGCCTCCTTCCGGCCAGGCCTGGTTTCTGAGACCCTCAGTGTCCGTACCTTCCACTTCATTGAGCAGAACCTCACCAACTACTATGAGATGATGCTGACTGACCGCAAGGAAGCCGCCTCCTGGGCACGTCGGTGAGTGGGACAAGAATTGGGGTCAGAGTGGGCATCTTGGCCAGGCTGGGACTCTGAGTGCCTGAATTCTGGGTGGTATTTTCTTTGCTATTTCAGGATTAAGGTGATTAGGCTGGGGAATAAGGACCAGCTGGGTTGCTGTTTTTGATGGCACTATTTTTTGGAAGGGGTAGGGATGGTACTGTTTCCACGAGCCAGCTTCCTAAATTGTCCTCCATGTTTCTTCTTCACCTCATCTCCCAGGATGCACCTGGCCCTGAAGGCCTATCAGGAGCTGCTGGCCACAGTGAATGAGATGGACATGTCCCCAGATGAGACTGTGAGGGAGAGCAGCCGCATCATCAAGAGTGAGGCCCTGGCCTGATCTCTAATCCTGGCCTTGCCCATCTCTTGACTGCATTCTCATTCTTCCCAGTCCCAACTTCATCCATCACTCTCTTTCCCAAAGTTTCCAGACCAATTCTTCCATTCCTTTCTCTTCCCCATTCCTAGACAACATCTTCTATGTGATGGAGTACCGAGAACTCTTCCTGGCACTCTTCCGAAAGTTTGATGAGCGATGCCAGCCACGTTCTTTCCTTCGTGACCTAGTGGAAACCACTCACCTTTTCCTCAAGATGTTGGAACGGTTCTGTCGGAGCCGTGGGAACCTGGTGGTGCAGGTACCGGACAGCCCCAGGATGTGAAAAGAATCACAGGGAAGGGCAGAGAACACGGAACTCTCCTCATATTTCTGCAGCTTGAGCTGACCTGTTAGAACTATTCTGAACTAAGGAGGGCAAGGGATTTGCTGGTGTTGCCTCTGAGTCTAGTAGTTTCCTTCTTTCATTAAATTAATCTCCAGTGTAATGTAAATATCTTAATTCACAGGAAATATTTATGAAACACCTATTATGTGCAAAGCATATACATTCTGGGGATTCATAATTTTAGAGTTTAGTAATTATGCTGTGATCTTTCCTGGTTATGCTTCAGAAGCATTGTAGTGACATGGAAAGAGCCCTAAGTTAAAACTCAGAAGGTCTAGGGGTACCTGGGTGGCTCAGTTGGTTGGGTGTCTACCTTCTACTCAGGTCATGATCCCAGGGTCCTGAGTCCTGGGATCGAGGCCAGCATTGGGCTCCCTGCTCAGTGGGGAAACCTTTCCTCTGCCTGCGGTTCCCCCTGCTTGTGCTGTCCCCCGCCAACCCATCAAATAAATAAATAAAATCTTTTTTTTTTAAGATTTATTTATTTGACAGACAGAGATCACAAGTAGGCAGAGAAGCAGGCAGAGAGAGGAAGAAGCAGGCTCCCTGCTGAGCAGACAGCCCGATGCAGGGCTCGATCCCAGGACCCTGGGATCATGACCCAAGCCGAAGGCAGAGGCTTTAACCCACTGAGCCACCCGGGTGCCCTAAATAAATAAAATCTTAAAAAAAAAAAAAAAAGCCTGAAATGAAATAAAAAGTTAAAAGCCTTGGACAAGGAGCACCTTCCTGGCTCAGTCAGTGGAGCATGTGACTTTTTTTCCTTTTTTTAAAGATTCATTTATTTATTTATTTGACAGCGTGCACGCACACAGGTGAGCACAGGCGTGAGGAATGACAGAGAGAGAGGGAGAACCAGGCTCCCCACTGAGCGGGGAAAGAATATAATACATATATATATATATATATATATATATGGGAATATTATTCAGCTACAAAAAAATGAAATCACCATTTACAACAACATGAATGGAGCTAGAGAATATAATGCTAAGTGAAATAATTCAGCAGAGAAAGACAAATACCATGTGATCTCACTTATATGTGGAATTTAAGAAACAAAACAAATGAGCAAAGGAAAAAAGAGAGACTGACAAACCAAGAATCAGACTCTTAACTACAGAGAACAAACTGATGGTTGCCAGAGAGGTGGGTGGGGGGGATAGGGGAAATAAAGGATGAGGATCAAAGAATACACTTACCTCGATGAAAAAAAAAATTATAAAGTCTAAGACAAGAAGAAAATCTCAATGAATTTGTATCCTGCAGACTCAGGCACTCTGCTTTGTAAAAATCTTCCTGTAATTCTATTTGCTATGGCTTAAAATTTAAGACCTTGGGAAAAGATATTTTTACATTCAGGGCTCTATTGCATTATCAGAAATGCTAAGTGCTGTTGTTTTGGGTTTTTTTTTTTAAGATTTTATTTATTTGATAGAGAGAGAGAGAGATCACAGGCAGGCAGAGAGAGAGAGGGAAGCAGGCTCCCTGCTGAGCAGAGAGCCCGATGCAGGGCTCCATCCCAGGACTCTGAGATCATGACCTGAGCTGAAAGCAGAGGCTTAACCCACTGAGCCACCCAGGCGCCCCGGTGCTATTGTTTATTGAGTACCTACTGTGTGTCAGACACTATGCTAAGGCTTTCATGTCATCCTTGCAGTCTTGCTAGGACATGTGCACACAGTGGTGAAGCAGCTTGTTCAAGGTCTTGCTAGTGGCTAGTGTTAGTACTTAGGTCCCTATCTGTTGGGCTCCGAAGCTCATGTTCCTAACCTTTGGTGTGTTATGAGTTTTTTGAATAGAGCGTGAACCTCGAGAGCCTCCTAGTCCTATTTGTCTGTGCCCCAAACTGGTTCACAGCCTTGATTTTGGGGAGCAGAGGTGGGGTGCTGACTCTCATTTTCTTGCTTTTCAAGAGAAAATTCAGGTTATGTTTCCATGGGGCTTTGCATTTTACAAACCTTTTCATATACAACTTCATATCCTCGTAGCAAATCTGTTCATTCTGTAAACTTGCTTAAGATATCACTGCTTTGGGGAAATCTCTGACCCCAAGAAATAAGTCAAGTACTATTCCTATGTTTTGCTGTGGCATTTTATGCCCAGCCATATTATAGGTTTTATCCATACTGTAGGGGACGCCTGGGTGGCTCAGTTGGTTAAGCTGCTGCCTTCGGCTCGGGTCGTGATCCCAGCGGCAGGAAGCCTGCTTCTCCCTCTGCCTCTCTGTCTGCCTGTGCTCGCTCTCTCTCTCTCTAACAAATAAATATAAATTTAAAAAAAAATCTTTATCTATACTGTAGTATACTTTTTTAAAAAAATTTATTTGATAGAGAGATCACAAGTAGGCAGAGAGGCAGGCAGAGAGAGAGGGGGAAGCAGACTCCTTGCCAAGCAGGGAGCCCGATACAGGGCTCGATCCCAGGACTCCAGGATCGTGACCTAAGCCGAAGGCAGAGGCTTAACCCACTGAGCCACCCAGGTGCCCCTCCATACTGTAGTATACTTTACTTGTCTACTCACCTGTCTCCTCCACTGGACTGTGTGCTCCTCAAGGGAAAGGAAATAGACCGCTCACTCTTGCTTCCCTGTTGCTTATGAATAGCACACCATGGTCAGTCTGTGACTATCAAATTAATTAATTCAGACCTCGAATGAATGAATGAATGAATGGAGAAGACATTGACGGGAAAACGTCTCCTTAGCTTTCCAGCCATCCTAACAATAGTTCTTTCTCCATAGAACAAACGAAAGAAGAGAAAGAAGAAAAAGAAGGTCCTAGATCAGCCTCTGGCATCTGGTGATGTCCCCTCTTGTGCAGGGGAACTAGAGACTATGTGGCTGTCCCTGGCTGAGCAGCTTCAGTGCTGTGCCCAGGTGGGTAGTTGCAGAAACCCTGCCTTTCCCAAGGGTAGTGTGCTGGTAGGCTGTCTGGGTTTCCCTCCTCTGTTCCCATAGCCTTCATCCCACTGTAGGATCCGGAGCTCAGTTTGGACTCCGTGGTTCCCTTTGATGCGGCCTCAGAGGTGCCAGTGGAAGAGCAGCGGGCAGAAGCCATGGTACGGATCCAAGACTGTCTCCTGGCTGGCCAGGCCCCACAGGCCCTGGCCCTCC
Source organism: Taxidea taxus jeffersonii (assembly GCA_003697995.1). NCBI lineage: Eukaryota > Metazoa > Chordata > Mammalia > Carnivora > Mustelidae > Taxidea > Taxidea taxus. Next base: position 17,384 of record ML099336.1, read on the forward strand.
TTAGGTCTGCCCGGTAAGCCCTGCCCTCACATCCTTCTGGACCCAACTCCTGGGCTTTTGGGGGCAGAGGGAGGCTTTCACTGCGGTCCAAGGTACTTTGTCTTCCAAAGAGAGAAGTCCCATGAGAAGCACAGGGGCTCTGTACTTAGCACTGAGTCCTGGGCAATTTCAATTGGCTTATTAGGGGGTCTGTTTTTAGTTTTTATTTTATTTTTGAGAAATAGCAGAAAGCACAGTTAATTGGGGAGAAAATACAGATAATTCTATTGGCTGAAGGTAATCATCTTTAACATTTTGATGAGTCATCTTTTTCTGCTCTGTGTTATCTATAGACACACACAGTTGCCTTGACAAGAATGAAAT
>RCUC01119091.1:0-41288 GCA_003697995.1 Taxidea taxus jeffersonii
GGCCCTATGGCCAGGTCACAGAGGATCGAATTGGGAAGAATTTCTCCTGGAAGGCGGGGGCGGTGGGGAAGGTTCCTTTTGTCTTCCACTGGCCGAATTCTCACGCTCATCATACTGCAGGGTCTTCACGGACGTTCACGAAGAGAATATAAAAAATGCGTTCTGTGTCTGAATCCTCTTTTCCAAACAAAGAGAGCCTTCTTTTATCCTGCAGGGACTTTTCGTAAGACCTGGCCCTGTACTGTTGTCGCCTTTCAACAGCACGAGCATGCACGTTCCCAGTGCACCACGCCTGCAAACAACCCAGGGCTGGCAGTCTGGGGGACCTGACAGGTTCTTCTGGGGAAAATTTCAGTGGCACACGCTCAACAGGAGACTACTCCAAGGTGGTGTCAGATTCTGGATTCCAGCGACCTGATTATTGTTAGCCAGCAGTGAGGAGAGAGGCAGGAGATGGGTGGCCTCAACCCCGTTACCACGAGGCTGGCTTTAGCATTTATTTCCCGGACAGTTGCTGTCTGCCATGGTCAGGCCTCGTGAGCTGAGCTCTCGACTTCCAGAAACAAAGGAGATTAGCCACCTTATAAGAAAAAAATCCCATCCATTAGTGGGTGAAGTAAGGCCTTGCCTCATGTCAGCAAAAGCATCACCAGAAGCCATCACTGGTGCCTAATTTTCCCACGAAACAAGCCATTACTTTTTTTTTTTTTCCCTTCTTCTTCTTCAAATTGACCCACCATATTTTAAGCCACTCCAGGGGGGTCTGTCCCCTCTCCTCTTGAATACAGATACATAGATATTGCATTCCTAATACTCTCTCCCAGGTTTTTTTGACAGGTTATACATATGCTAATAGAAATAAGCTTATTATTTGGAGCACAGAGCTGCTTGTCACCGAAGCTTCATTAACACCGTTATCACCACCTGACATTTATCTTATAATTTTCTAGAGCTGACTGTTGTGTCTCCATGGAAACCCAAATTGCAATTGAAACAAGACGGTAATAAAGGCATCCACCGAGATTGACAGCGTGCAAAGCCTGGTTACATTTGTGTCTAGTTCCTTGAGTCGCTACAGCTAGAGGAGAATGCTCACCTTGGGTGCTTGGGATTAACTCTGTCACTTCTTGGGTGTGCCACAACGGACTACATATATGGCCAGTGGTACCATACCATCGCGGGTCCCCATGTTAACAATTAGGTCACTCATTTTCCCTGGGCTCTTACCAAGCCCTTGTGATTGTTGGATGTAAAATTAACTGTGATCCTATTTGGATCCACAAGGAAATTCTTCCTGGATGACTCTGACATGGTGCAATGTTGGCCAGGCCTCCGGATGGATTTCTTTCCGGGCATGGGGAGCGACCACGGACTTGTACTATTTTCCCCCGTTGATATCGAGGAACCTGTGCTCTTTTAAGTTCATGACTTCCCATCAGTTTGGTTGATGCCTCAAAGCGAAGAGTCACGAAACTGGAGTGGGTCCAGAGTGAATTAATCTGAAATTAATTTGATTCTGAAAGATTCCATCTGGCTGTGTTTGGGAAAGGCAGTTAGACAGATACATAAACAAATGATCATCTGTATTCATTGTGCCAGATGTAGTGTCAAAAAATGAAGAAATGGCTTTAAAAAAAATCAACTGTGGGGAATTTTAATAGAACCATATTCAGCCTCTTGGAATAACAGCTATTAAAATTTAGCACGTAATCCTACTTTTATTCTTGTTTAGGGGGTTCGGTCGGATGGTGTGGTGTGTTTCTAAAGAAATTAGCAAATTAAATGTCAAAGCCTATTTTAATTGGTAATTGAAGATGCTAAATGGAATTTATGAGACGCTGGGGGAGGGGATTTTGTAGATTTCTGAATCGAAATGTAGTATTTGGTATTGATTTCATCTTAAGGCATGATGTTGAATTTGAGGACTAGCATTTGGACTTTGCCTTTTGATATGTACTTTTGTAGCATGACCAACTGGCATGTTCCTATCATAGGGAAACATACCCAAGGAGCTGACGTGCATGGAATTCTGGAAGTCTTCCTTGAGTAATGCTACAGACTTGGCAGTATTTTTCCATTACTTTTGCAAATTTCTTTAAGCACACTATGGGAGAGGCGAATGTTTTGGATTGCTATCTAGGAATTTCGTGCAGTCTCTATAGATCCTCTTGTTTCCTTTTCTTATGCTTGGACAGAAAGCTTCTAGAAAATTCATGACTAGTCCCTTGAATGGTATCACAGGCATCCATTATGGGCTTTTTAATCTCCGGTTTTCAAACCGCAAACATCATCTTTTGTGATGTCTTAAAGAGAAAGAATTAAAGTTTACTTCTTGATCAGTGAACAAATATAATTTACTTTAGAAAAACAAAATCCCCAAAGGGAGCAACTCCTCTCTCCCCACTTCCCTCACTCGTCCCAGCCAAATGCAACAAGAACCACAACAACAGACTGGTAAAAATAGAACAGGCAACTTGGGAAGATTAACCCCCCAAAAGCTGAAGTGTCTTGGCAAAATCAGCCGCTGCATTTAACGGCAGCAAATTAGATGGTATCCAGATCTTGAATTTTGATGCACAGTGTATATTAGGATGAGAGAGAAAAGTCTCAGATACCTGGGGCCCCTGCGGGATGAGTCAGCCTTATTAGCTAAGTTTGCCCTAGAGTGGAAAGTGTATCCCTTAAGGCACGGGTTTTCTATTGTCTCATTTTGAAGGAAACCTTCTCAACAATGAATTCCATATTGCCCTGCCTTCTTACCCAGAGTTATTGAGCATCATATGGCTCTTTCGATGAGCCAGGATTGCCATCATGCAGGTTCACTATTCTGCTGCGCAGCTGCCCTTGGGAACTCGTGGAGAACAGAAGTCAGCCCCAGCTCGGAATGGGCTTTCCAATGCTGTGCACCTTCAAAATCATCCAGAGGCGGTCACTCCCTGGGCCGCCATTTGCAAACGGTCTCCTTTGCTACCTTTGGTCTCCTCTGGGTTTGAAAGGTCAATGGTCAAGGCTGTGAAAAACCAACATGAAACATGAGACTCTTTGAGGAATGGATTGAGAAGCTCCCCAAAGAATTGAAAGGGCATAAACATCAGGGGAAGAGTTTGGTGACATACGTTTTGACTGCTCTGAGGTCCTTTTTTTCCTGAATTCTCTTGCTGACAATCTACAGATGTAGGAGTTTGAAGGCATTACCCCAAAAAATACATCTGAACCTAACAAATTGTTAGTCTACAGAGATACTTATCTTCCCTCACCATTGGACGCCGTTCTGTGGTCTGAACGGTCATTCATATGACGTGATTAGTTTGTGTGTGTGTGTGTGTGTGTGTGTGTGTGTGTGTGTGTGTGTATATATATATATATATATATATAGTCAGCTTTAGACTTTCCAGATCAGTGGATGGAAACAGTGGCATCACTAACCTCCAGCACATTTATATCAAGCCTTATACTGCTGGCTGCCTCCCCTTAGGCTGGCATTCATTTTAGCTTGTACTCCTTGGATATACATCATTTATGACTGAGGAAGGCAGGCCAAATGCAGGTTGAGGAAAGACCAGCCTGAGATTCAATTTTGGCATTGATAAATGAGAAAATGAATGATGAATGGACTGATAATCAATATTTAACAGATGGGTAGATAGAGTTCTGAATACAGGGCAAACACAGAGGTCAGTAAAGTCTTCGTTCTTTCATCCAAGGTAGGAGAGCTCCCAGAATGGTTTTTTGTTTGTTGGTCGGTTTTTAAAGATTTGGTTTTTTATTTCACAGAGAGAGACACAGCGAGAGGGGGAACACAAGCTGGGGGAGTGGGAGAGGGAGAAGCAGGCTTCCTGCCGAGCCGGGAGCCTGATTCAGGGCTCATCCCAGGACTCTGGGATCATGACCTGAGCCAAAAGCAGACACTTAATGACTGAGCCATCCAGGTGCCCCTCCCTGAATGGTTTTATCACCAGAATGGCCAGAATTAGGACAGTGGAAGAGCTGGGGCAAGCGGACCCAGCGGGCATTTAGAGAAAAATAGGCATAACTCAATAACTCATTCGTAATAGGTGTATCGACCCTCAGGTTCAATAAAACAGTGCCAAATGGGATAACGTGATTCGTAGTTCTTTGTAATTGTGTAATGTGTGACTTAAATTTTACAACTTTAAAGCCTTCTTGCTGTATCAAATCTCATTATTCAGAATATATATGTTAGGGCCACACTGAGACTGTGCAGGCCCCATGCTTACCTTCCAAATGAGGTCTTCGCTAAACATTGTACTTAGAATTGCACCCCTCCACCTGGCACTCCATGTCTCCGTCCCGGACTTCATTTTTTTCCACTGAAATGAATGACCCCTTTCTAATCTCTTGAAAGATTGCCCTGTTTAGCCATCTGATGCTCCCTTCCATCCCCCGTTGATATAAGCTCCTTCAAGGTAGTCTTACCTCACCTTATTCATTGCTCTCTCTCCAAACCTTGAAGAATGCCTGGATCATGGGGTCACTGTATAAATACCTATTGAATTCATGATTGAGGAAGACATCCCCCACACGGAGAATTTCAGAGGCGTACCACCGTGTACCTGACGGAGGCCTCAGTTAGTTACTGTTTCCGTAGGCTCAGCGGTCAGAGATGGGCGAGGTCTTGGGCTGGCAGGAGATCTGCATGATGTGTGGGTTCTGTGTAAGACATTCCTAGTCTCACATTTGGCACAGGGTAGGAGGCAGTGGGAGGCACTCAGAAAAACAGGGACGTCACACGTGAAGCCAAACTGGAGGAAAGGAAGACCGGGAAGGATTATTGTTGGATGTGCCGAGTCTGCCGTGGTCCCAGAGCCTTCTGCTGGCTGCGGCTATAGGAGAGCAGATAGGAGGGTTTAGCGGCCCAGGAGGGAGGGGACTGCTGCACGCAGGGTAGCCAACCACAGGAGCACCAGGATAGCTGGCCTCCGCAGGACATCGTGGGGAGTGCTGGACGCCACAGGACAGGTGCAGGGGCTTCCGTGGATGTTGGTGGGCCCCTGCTTTCTGGCACGGCGAGTGGAGGTGGGGAACAGGGCTGGGCCTCCCAGCTCGAGTGGGGCAGTGCGGTGATGGCTGCCCCAGCCCTGGGTCTCTCCAGCGTGGCACGGTCCCCCATGTCAAGTGCAAGCTCCATGGGAGGGAGGGGCGCTGGGGCTGCTCTCTATCAGTCTCAGCCCCCCAGTGACAGCTTTTTTTTTTTCTTTGAAACCCCTTGCCAACTCAGTGAAACAGTACAGCTCCTCTTCCTTTGCCTCTGATTTGTTCATGTGCTGCTTAAAGCTTTGACCCCTGGGATGACATGTGTTTTAGAATGCTGCGTGCCGGTCCCTGTGGCCCCATCGGTCACTTGTTGCCGGCTTACGGCAGGCCCTCATCTGTCCCTCTGTTCTGGGCATTATCACTTCGTATTTGGGTCTCAGGTTGTGCACTCTCTTTTCATTGGCTGCGAGTGGCTTCGGGGTGTCAGTGCCCTGTTTTTCGTCTCTCCTTCAAACCTAGCACCATGCCTGACATAAAGCAGGTCTTCCGTAACTGTGTCATCTGAGGGAAGGGAAACAAGATCTGGGGGGAGAATCCACTCCTGCAAGGGAGAACCGTCCACTTCCGCCACCAGTGTGTCTTCAGGGAGTGAGGAGTGTTGTCAGCCTCCTTGCTGGCTTCCTCTTGCATCAGTAGCTCCTGGCAAAATAGTTGAGCCAGGGCCAGCAGCAGGAGTGACATGCCTCAAGGAACGTGGTGGCCAGGACCTGGGGACATGGTGTCAGTGCCCTCTCCCTGTATATCCCTTATCGTCATCATGTGCTGCTAGCAGGTGACTACGGGAGACATCTTAAGTAAAGATCCGCGTTCAGTATGGGGAGTTCCCCCGCATTTGTCTTCATTTCATGATTCACATTTTACCTTACTTGATAGGGGCCAAACCAGTGTCTTCCCCACCAGCCAGAAGGACCACGTACAGTGACTTGCCCCGGCAGACAGGTGAATTCTGCAGCACTGAGCCATGGGGAGGTAAATCAGAAGGGGAGGGCACCGAGAAGGGGCATGTGCCCAGAGCCAGGGTGCCCCGCACACCCTCTTCCCATCTACAAAGTGGGGTCCGCAATACTGACCTCAGCCTTGGCTGGGGGGATTAATTAATGCGAGCTCCTCAAGGACTTTGAAAATGTGAAGCCTGATCTAAATCTTCTATGTGACTATTATTTCCCTATTGCCATTTCTGAAAGTTCATCTAAAAAACCTCTCCCGATGCAAATGCCTTCTGCTCCTCTCTGAAGTCCACTGAACTATTTCTGGTAAATCACTGAGTGAAATGAGTTCCCTGGGCGGGGGCCACCCAGAGCCAATGCCTCACGGCTTTCCCAGAGAGGGTTATTGTACATCAGACTGCACATACCCCAGGATGCCTCCAGACTTACTGCTTGGGGTTTTCCACCTATCAGCTTTTTACTAGCGGTCAAGTTGGGATAAGGCAATAAGGTTTCCCTTTTCCTGGGTGAGTCCAGATGCCTGTGCTACGTGGCCTTTTCTGCAGGAGTCACTTCCTGCTAGTCAAGGTTCCCTTTCGCCCTGGTGAACAAATGCCTAGGTTTCAGGCCTCCCTCCGAATACAGTCCAACACTAGGTCCCGCGATCCAGCGGGTCGCCCATCACAGGTGCGCTCTTTCCTGGTGAAATTCACCCGTGAATGAAATCGATATCCCGTACATTCTTGATAAGCCGGGCATTTCCGCCCCGTCGGAGAACGGGAATGGACGTATCCCACGTACGTGTGCTTATAGGAAATGAGTTTGGCTGCAGAGGAGCACACGCTTATTAACAATCTGACCATCTGGACGAAGGCCTTGTCTCCTTCAGCGACTTAGGGTAGGATTGGCTCTAGTTCATCTTCTGTGAGTTCGGCATCTGACCTCCAGGTGTCTCGCCTCGGGGTTTTGGGGTCCCATCCTGTCACCAGCGTGGCCTGGGTGACCCGCGGTAACAGTACCTCCCAGGCAAATACAGGAGTGTCATTGGTTCCGTCCTCTCACTGGTGAGACAGCAGACATCCAGAGAATTCTGTTCCATTTACCCAAACCATTCAGCGACTTTGAATCCCACTGTCATTACACTGTGGCAGTGGCAGTCCAGTGGCAAAGGTGCCGTGTTGAAAGGCAGCCACAGAAGGTGGACGTTTTCTGAAACGGTACATTTTCGAAAGGACACGTGATTCCCAGGCTTGAAGTTAGATGACAAGCGATTGCTTTCTCCAAAGTGAAAGGCCGTGGAAGGTTTAGAATTAGAGGGTTGTGATTTCTGAGCCGGGCCATGTCCAGGTCTCTGCTGGGTCACCCGTGGTGTGGTGGGGGACGTGGCTGATCCCGGACCCGGGGGGCCACATTTGCCAGTGGATGGTGGAGAGAATTGTGTTGTTTTTGTTTGTTTGTTTTAAGATTTTATTTATTCATTTGAGAGAGAGATAGAGCCTAAGTAGGCAGTGGGGCAGGGAGGGGGAGAAGCAGGCTCTCCACTGAGCAGGTTGCCCGATGTAGGGCTCTATCTCAGGACCCTGGGATCATGACCTGAGCCAAAGGCAGTCACTTAACCGACTGAGCCACCCAGGTGCTCCTAGAATTGTGTTTTTCAATAATCATCAACACCCTGGACAATGTGGAAGCTGGTTCACAGGACCTCATGGTTCACAGTATCTCATGCCCGTCCTCCTGTTGCCCACGCCTGCCGGAAGGCACCAGGCTCCTTGCCAGCTTCCTTCTGCCTTTGCCTTATGCAGCTCAGTCTTGGACTATTTCCTTTGATCACCAAACAAAGCCTGTTTCTCCATGTGCTATTACTTAAGTACAAGTGATATTAAAAAAAGAAAACAAAAACCATGCCCAGGCCCTTTGAAAGGGTGTCCTGTCATCTGACTGAAATAATGGGACTGCAGTTGGGATATTGAGACGAAGCGGCACAAACAGAGAGATGACACCCCGCTAGCCGTCCCGAGTCATCAGCCATTCAGCGTGTCCGTCTGAGCCCGCAGGCCACTCTGCATGGCGTAGGGACACCTTGTCAATGCCTAGCCTCTGCCTTAGTCACCTCTGAGCCCTAGGGGACTGTATCTGACACAGACGGGGAGTCCCCTCAGGCTGGAGGCAGCTGGTCTTATTACCTAAATTATCTTCTCCATACATCATCACCTGGGCCCAAAGCAGAGTCACAGGTTTACAGAAATGAGGAGCCAGATGAGAACGATTCTCTTTGTTCTGCCAGTAGGGAACCCAAGGTACACAGGGGTGACGGAGCTTATCTGGGACCCCGCAGGGAACATAAGGCGGAGCCATGCTGAGAACCCAGCCCATGCAGTCCACGACCCCACATGCTTGCTCTCCGGTGCCTCCAGCGCTGGCAGCATTTTCCTAGCCCCTTATTCTTGTTTTCCCGAAACCTCCTGATGAAATCGTGTTTTAGTGAATTTCAACTCTCCTTAGTTTTGTTTGTTTGTTTTTTAAAGTATATTTGCAGCTTGATGTATTTAATTAAAATTAAAATTAAAAATTGTTTCTCGGTTGCTCTAAGCCCATTCCAGGGGTCTAGTAGCCCACTGGTTACTGGTGGCTACCATGTTGGATTGTGTAATTAGAGAACGTTTCCATCACTGCCCAGGGTTGGGCAGCACAGATACAAGATCTTCTAAAACAAAAATAAGATGGATGAAGAGGATGGGAACAGTAAGATTGTTGATAAACCATCAGGGAGATTAGCTATCTAATCTAGTTAGGATAGTTACTTATAGCCACTTACCATTTCTTATACCGTTTTGTAAGTTTGTTATTCTTCCTTCCCTATAGATGAAAGGAGATAGAGTGCAGAAAGTTGCTCTCCAGGCCATAGGATGAAAGGAGCTAATGGTTCTTTCGTTACCACGCTCCAAAAGGGAACCTGCAATTAGCAGGGCCTTACACAAACAAGCTGTTGTCCTGGAATTAATAACAGTGATATATTGAATCAATTATTATAATTTTGGTAACATTTGACTGCTTAGAGGAACCTCAGAAGATTTTGCATATCCTCTGTTGATCTAGTTTTCTTTATGCAAAAATGGAGTAGGGAAATAGGTCAGTGCCTGTGCTAAAAGCATAAAAGTAAGTGCACTCATTTTTTTTTCCCCCAAACATCATTATATTTTCGTCTTGGCTCAGAGACTGATACCACCAGTGCCCGCTGGCTTGGTGCTCTCTAACTTGTGGTCCGATTCCATATGGCACCTGTCCTAGAGGAGCCTCGGGTTTGGCTCCTCGCCAAAACCCAGAGCAGCATTGGTGCTCAGTCTTTTGTAGCTTAGAGGTGAGGTCCCGGCATAGACACAGGCGCTTTCGTTGAAGGCCTGCGTATGACCCCTGAGTCCTCCGGGAACCTCAGCCTCCAGGAACCCGGCTCTTGGAATACTGAGTGATGACAATTGACCTTAACATCTTAACGTGTCCAGATTCTGCAGACACCTGTTCTTAGGGGCGTGGCCTTGGAAAAGTCACCTTACCTCCATGCCTCTCAGTGGTGTCATTTCCTAAACAGGGATGATAAGGCCACCCTGTGGAGCTGTTGCAATACCGTATGTCAAGTACATGGCGAGTGTTCTGGCAAAGAGGAGGCTGTCAGTAAGCGTTTGCATTTGAATCTGATCCCCGCACCGGGCTAGGTGCTAAAGATGGCTAGGGGGTGCAGAGAAGTGAGCCAGTCCAGTTTTCTAAGCCTGCGATCAGTCTAGCAAATAGATCTTACTGAGATTGGGGGTCTCTGTTCCCGTAATTATTCCTCTGTGAAGAGCACGTGGGTTCTCTGTGGCCTCTGGCAAGTAGCCCCAGTGGTCTGTGGACACATCATTTCTGGCTTCCTTAGAAGTGTCAGCACGTACCGCCTCCTGAGAACAGAAGAAGTCAGTAAGTTTCTGCTAGAAACATGCATCAGCCAGGGAGAAAGCTGGGAGTGCAAAGAAGGGGGAGCTTGCCTGCATCAGAGCCAAGTTTACCAGTCTGTTGTGGTACCATTAGGATCTCACGTGGGGCGTCAGCCATGTGGGGTCGGTGAGGGTTCGGGCCGCCTGTCCTGCACAGAAGCTTTTGATTGAGAAGATGTGCTTTTGCGGTAGTTTGTGGAAGAAATAGACGTCGTTGGAACTACTTAAGGGATTGTCAGGCGCTTAGCATTTAACGATAATCTTTGGAATGGTTCTTTGCAAAATGGCAAGTAGTTCGGAAATGACGTGTCCATGTGGGTGAGAGGTGCTCATTGATGTTACCCTGTGGGGATAGAGAGGAAGGGAATCCAAGGAGATGGAGACGTTGTTATATGATTTATTGAGAAAAATGTGTGTTTTAACATAGGCTCAATGGAGTGTCAAGTTCAGCATTGACCCCCTCCTTTCCATAGATAGTAGAAAGGGGCTTGTGTGTGTGTTTCTTTTAGTGCTGCCTTTTACTTGGCTGTGTGATTCTAGGGACCCAGCAGGATTTGCTCTTGGCCTTGTCTTCTCTCAGAATTACCTTGAGCCATTCACTCACAGCCCAAGGGAGACCTGACACAGTGTTGGGCCACATGATGGATTAGAAATGTTTCGCGCTTTGGAGCCCATTGGGCCTAGGTTTGAATTCTCCTTCTATAGTATATAAGCCAGTAATCTTAAGAAAGGTACTTAATTCTTCGATGTTCACATCTAGAAAATAACACTTTCTCATCGGGTTGTTCTAAGGATTAGAAATGAGTGTAAAGCGCCTCCCGCGGCATCTGGCATGTAAGTCCTCACTCAAAGAAGGGCAGTGCTGTTTAGCGTATGAATTGTGTTTGGGTCTCCTCTGTGAAAAACTGAGGATTGAGAAGATTTGCAAAGGGTCAGTCATTTCCGAGTGCATTCCGAGTGCAAAGACAAAGTTTAACAGCAGAAAAAGCTAACACTGCTCAGACCCTTGTCCCGGGCTGCATTCTGTATCAAAGACCCAACTCTGTGACGTGGCATCTGTCACTCGCATTTTATAGATGAAGAGTTTAAGGCCCGGAGTGGCACAGTTCAAAGGAGTGGCCCTGGAATTCATAGCCCATGCCCTGAGCCCTGACAGCCCACTCAGATCAGAGATCTGCAGGCATCTCTGCAGGATGGCTGATGGGGAAAGTTTATAAATAGGCACCCACAGGAAGAGCAAAGACATGAGGTGCAAGCCCTCTCATCAGCTTCCCTTCCTTTAGGCACCCCCTTGAGTATTTCTTGAGGAAAGGAGAAAGGCCCCCATGGGGCAGGCAGTGCCAGAATGCTTGCTCTAAGTTCTGGCGTGAGGACTGGTGTACCATCCGCTAACCCCTCCATTGTGTTAACTATGCTCTGTACAGACAAGATGCAAGAGCCCCAATTTTGGAACTTCCGTTCCGAGCCCTGTGGCAGCGCCTTCCTCTTTTCAGGCTCGCTGATTGTCAGCAGCAGTAACCACAGCCCTTCCTGGCCCAGAAATACATCTTGCCACACTCTCCGCTCTCAACAAGCTATGAGCATGACATTCTGTCCTGCGTGGGGCTCTGCCGCCCACACTGAGCGGGAGTCAGCTGAGGGGGGGGTGGGCGGAGGTGGTTACAGAGTTCACTGAATTCTCCAAGGGCGACCTGTGAAGATGTATAGGTGCCTGAGAACAAGACGAGCGATCATCCTCTACCCCAAACAAGCATCACATTGTACCCAAATTGTGGAAGGCAGATTTTGCACTCAGTATTTTATTCGGCAGAACATTTTTTATAACAATAAGTTTGATTAGAGAAAAGCTCCGAAAGTGCTTCAAGTTAAGACAGTCTGATTGTTTATCTCAAGAATAAAAAAAAAAAAAAAATTAAGTGGTAAACTGGGAGGGGTGAGAAGAAGTGGGAATCGCAGCCAGGACCTAGTGAAGAGTATTTGCCATCATTTTCCCCTCGGGATTAAATTGAATGCAGGATTTCTCCTCTCCACAGGTTTTTGTTGTCTTTTAGCCATCACACAGGGTCTTTTTTTATCCAGAGCTTGGGGTGACCCGAGCTAGGTCCACAGGTACTTTGGTGGTCCTTGATTGTGGGCTTTAACCTAATAAGGAACCCAGCTTAAGATCCTTGAGTGTCCTCTCATTATTTCCCCCAGGCTACCCAGAAATAACACCTGCCATTTTCAGTGAAGTTTTAGTCCCTGTGGCCCCTTTTTGACCTTTCCGCCTCCTGAGCCGGGGGCTGGCAGTGGCCATGGAAGTGGCTCTGTAGGTACCGTATCTGCCCGCCGTGTCCTTGCTTAGGTCCATTTTATTTTCACAGGATGGGGTGTGAAGTCAGGAACCCAGTACTGCGAATGAATGCCACTCAGGGCATTCAGCCTTGTCACTTGGCAGAGTGGATGGGTTCAGGGTGCATTCAGGAGAGTCGGGGTGGGTGGTGAGATGGAGGAGGTAGGGGATTTTGCTTTGCTGTTTACTGCAGCTCAAATAGGAGGGATCCAAATTAAAAAAAAAAATGAATGCCTTCATCATCATATTACATGACGTTGACTAGAATGGCAGAACTCTAAACCTGAGCGTTCTCTCTTCCAAATGATGGTTTTGGAAAACAGCATTAAAGAAGACTGATATGTAAAAGCTTATGGTCTCGCTCTTTGTATCAGCCCCAAATATTTACTGAAGCTAGGAGAAGAAAAGACAGACTTTCCTCTTTTCTCTCCCAAACGTGTGATTGTTTAGAACTCAAGTACAACATCTGGAAGTCAGATATACAGAGAGCAATTTATGGAGTGTGAAAGATTTGAAATATTCAGTGTCCTTTAGTGGGAACTCAACTTTCTGGGGCTGCATTTTTTTTTTCAGGCACAAAGCAGGCATTTCTGAGATCGCCTTTGCCTCTCTGAATTAAACCCTTTGTGCCTGGATCCCATAAACAATGTGCTTTTTAAACGGGAGCCCCCTCCCTGCACGGCCCTTTTCTCCAGCGTGGGCAGCCAATGGGCTGCGCGGAGCCGCATTGCTGGAGCACTTTCCATTCTGAGCAGCAACAACGTCCTAATTTGATGCACACATGGATGCCTCGCGCACTCTGCAAATTCATCACCAGCGTCTTGCATTAGTCATCTGACGGACTGCCAAGTGTTTCATTTTCTTTTCATGTGACTTTATTATTACCACCTCTCTCCTCTCTTCCAAAACCCTCCAAAAGGCGGGGGGGGGGGGGTGGTGGCAGGGGGAGAATCCAACAGAAATCCAGCCCTCCCCTTCTTTGCACACGAGAGCCAGTGTGGGGCTGATAAGGCTGCTGATGCGTTGGTGGCAGCCTTGCAGAGCGAGACCTGCACTTAACTTGCAGCTGCCTCCCGAGCTGGGCTTCAAGATGTCCACGCCCCGGGTGACAGCCGGCGGGGCGCTGCCCTGTGCTCCAGCGGCGATGCTGAACCGCAGCCTGCAGTGAGAGCCCGCAGCCCCTGCCGCCGAGCAACCTAATGGTGCCTGTGCTTTGTTTTAGTTCATCACATTTCTCCGACTCATTAGGCACTTTGCCCCGTGCTCCTCTTCCTCCTCCTTCCGCCTCCCCGCCCCCACCCCACCCCCATTTTTTTTCTTCCTGTCCCTCACCGTGCAGCCCTAACTCTGGCTCCCGGTTCCCTTTTTGACAGTAACGGCACAGCCAACAAGATGAACGGCGCTTTGGATCACTCAGACCAACCAGACCCAGATGCCATTAAGATGTTTGTCGGACAGATCCCCCGGTCCTGGTCGGAAAAGGAGCTGAAAGAACTTTTTGAGCCTTACGGAGCCGTCTACCAGATCAACGTCCTCCGGGACCGGAGTCAGAACCCTCCCCAGAGTAAAGGTACAGACTGCCGGGGGCAGGGGGGGCACGGCGGGGAGAGCAGGGGGGGCGCAGTCGGGGGGTGCCGGGGGCTGGGGGGCGTGGGGGGGCACACGGGCCCCGCGGGGCTGCCCAGCGCCCCAGGGAGGGAGGACCTCGAGGGGAGCCGCTGCCGCCCGGGGCTCCGGCCAGCCGGGCTCCTCCCTGCGCCCCCGCCCGGCCAGACAGGTGGACCGAGCCGGCCTGGGACGCGCGGGAGGGAGGGAGGAGTGGCGGGAGCGCGGGGCCGCGCCTCTGTCCAGGCGCGTGATTGCTCTCCCGAGGTCACTTCCTCGGCGGCGCAGGCTCCGCTCCTCTCCTCTCTGGTGGAGTGCATGCCTCTCCCAGGAACCGTGTTGCTCAGCCTTGCGTTGCAGGAGCTAACTCTTTCTCCCTCTGCCTTCCCCCTTATTGCCCGTGCAATTACAATCGCATTGGACTTTTCCATGGCCTGTGGGGACCCTGAGATGCCTCCCGCACAGTTAGTGCAGTGCCACTGCTGTAAGGAAGAAAGGGTGTACTTTTTAAGAGGGACATCAATTCTTGGGGCTTAGATGGGCATCCTTAAGGGAAATGTGCCTTTTCGGGCGGGAAGAAGCACCCTAGTGGCCTGAGATAGTTAGCACACCTTCAGAAATGCCTGTGGTTTACGCCCTTGCCAGTGGTGAATTTCAAGTGTACAGTCTGGTGGTTTTTGCTGCCTCCATTTTAGGAGGAGGGTGATGGGGAGAGGGGGTTTCAGTTATTAAAATAGAGATCAGAAACCTCTTTACAGCACGGAAGCTTCTGTGTAGTGGAGGCATCCTTTGTAAGCTCTGTGCAAACTAAATTTAAAAAACATCTTCTCTGCTGCTTGCTACTTTTCAATCTTTGGGGATGTTCTAACCTTGCTTTCTTATTTTTGTTCTTTCTGTTCTTGATGTCTTGGGCTATCTAACCCAAGGCTCCCCTGTCTTCTAAGTGGATCTTGCACTTTCTTTTTCTCTGCTCCTTGGAAATTGGGTCTGCCCTATTATTTTATTTCTCTGTTGCCTCTCAGGAGAGGTCCTGCAAACTCATGGTTGGGCTTTGTACCTGTGGTTGACTTGAACGCATGAACGTTGGCACACACTTTTTCTCTGAGTCTCCTTCCTACTGTCAAGGTGAAGGGAGAGGAGGAAATCATCCTTGAGACTAATGCTCTGTGACCCTGAGAACTGGTGGGCTAACTCATGTTCTGTAGCTGCTGTGGTCTGATAGCACTTTGGGGAACCTTTGAAGAATTTTAAAGCCAGCACTCATTTTATAAGGGTGGACAGACACACCTTCAGATTATGTTCCTAGGACTCTGTTTTCTGTCTCAAGGCATCTAACACCAGGAGTGTTCTTGGCTTACGTGGAATTTTGTCCTCATAAACTTGATTGTCCCATACTTTGAAAAAAAGAAAATCACCTACCTAAAATTCAGTAGGATTTAAAATGTCACAAATTGGGGCAACACGGAGAAGGTTGTCGATAATATTCCTGAATCATTTTACCTGCATTACTCCCAAATGGAGAGACTAGAATTTGTTTTAATATGTAATTTCCGTAGTATCCTACTGAGGAAAGATGGTACAGCGCACCAGACTAGAGCTAAAGAGTCACCTAATGAGGGCCATCCTTCCCTCTAGAAGGACACCCATGGAGAACTGGGCAGGGGCAGTAAGCGAGGCTTTTGGAGCCACAGCCATACTTCATCTCAGTCCAGGAAGACATGCCTCCCAATTTCAGTTTGTCAGCATTTTTCAGGATGACCTCTGACATATGTGATCAAAGCTCATTTCTTTTGTTGCCTGATTACTTGCATTTTATTCGACACAGAGCCTGCCTTAGCCAGAAGACCCTCCTTCCAGTCAGGAAAGTGTGCATGGCCTAGTTCTCCTACCATTTTCTCTCTTTTCCCCAGCGTTCCCCTGAACCCTGTCCTGACCTGGCCGTGTTTGATACATTTTGTCGACCTCATTCACTAGGTCTTACAACCAACCTCATTTAAATAGTTGGCATAAGCCCACCTTCTTGGAGGGGAGAGGAGGCCAGAGGAGGGAGTCAACTTTTTTTGAGCATGTAGGCTATGCACCGGCCCGTTTTAGGAGTCCATTCCTTCAGGTCTTGCGAAAATCCTGAAAGTCGGTGTTGTTGGTCACATTTTAGAGATGAGGAAATGGAGGCTCTGTGGAAGTTAAGCAACAGCCCTGCGGACCCAGCTAGTAAGTAGCAGAGTAAGAAACTGAACATGTTCCTCCTGTCTTTGTGTGCTCTCCCGCCATGTGCTCACCTCGCGGAGATGAGGCCACACACCAACTTTATGCCATGTCAGGGTGTGGGTCAGAGGCCTTCTCCTGTACCTAAATGCTCCCCCAAATGAAAGGAAGGAATTCTGCCCTTCACGAGCAAGGTTGATTTGGTCCCTGCCTTCGCGATAGGTTTTCATGCTCACGGGTTTAGATCGTACAGGAACCCAACTCATGGTACCATGGGGTAGAAGCTACAGATGAAATCATTCAAATCTTACCTTTGGAAATATAGGTCAGTTCCCATTACTGCGGACTCCAAATCTCACATCAAATATTGCTTGAAGTACGTGGGCTGTCAGCCAAAGCTTGAAAGGATTTTTGTTACACAGATATTTCTGTTTTAACGGTATTTGTTGTGATGGGATTTGAGCTGCATAACGACATTCCCTTCAGAGGGTTATAGCCCTTAGCCACTTGCAGCCACAGCTTGTCTTGACCTCATACCTGTGCGTGCCACGCCGTGTTTTCCTGTGCACACGTGCTGTGGGACCTCGCGTTTGCCCTGGTCCGGATTCTGTCAGCAGAGTATGGTCGTCATGTCTTCCCAGGGCTGATGGCATAGCTTCAGGTGGCAGAACTTTTTACATAACCATGGTCTGAATGAGCTACACAGGCCTCTTTGTGTGGCCTTGATTCATTGCCTCCCTGACAGGAGTGGTTCCAAGGAAAGAGACAAAATCAGGTCATTACCTAATCCAGGTGCATTAGGTTTCTCTTGTCATTGTGCACCTGATGTCCTTAAGCCTTGAAGCATCAGAACTTTCTTCTGTATTTTTGAGGCATCCTCTAAGAGTTAGAGCCCAAACTGTATGTGCCTTCTCACTATTAATGTATGCATTGGCTAAGCAGAGTCAATAACTCCAGGGAACCCAGCTCAATGAACTGTCCCATTTCCCACGACTCATGGAGATGATGTTTTATTTGTAGCTGTTGGTCGAGCCTATGGGTGGTGAGAAATACCACCTCGTAGTTCAGAGCATTGGTTTTGAAGTCAGACAAGCCTAAATTCAGGTTCTGGCTCTACTACACCTTGGGCATGTTACCTAATCTCCATCTGAGGAGGGAGGCTCTGCTCCTGGGGTGGCTGAGATGAAGGTGGGAGGAGCTTGCGTGGCGCTGCTTACTATTATCGGGGCTCTTATCGTCGCTGTCCCCAGGAACCTGCGATCTAATAGGGACAACGAGGCCAGCACACAGGTAACGATAATATTGAAGACCATGGGATAAGGATGAGAAAGAGAGGGGCCTGTTCGAACTCTGGAAGTTTGGGGAGGGAATGAAACCTTAGCAGCTGGGGAGACAGGAAGCCATGGCATCTTTTCCACATCTCCAAAGAGAAACACAGGATTTCCTTAAGTAAAGACAGTGTTGAGCATTACAGGTGGGTGGACGGGCCTGATTTCAAGCACGGAGGTGGGACGTGTGGAGCAGCTTCTGGGAGCTGTGAATCCTGCTGGAGTTCAAAGGAAACATGAAGTCCGTGAAATGAAATGCCAGCGGGGAAGGTCACGACACCTGGAAATAGAGGCCGGAGCCAGTTCTTAGAAGGCCTTCCCTCTCCGGCTAGAGTCTAGAATTTGATGGGAGAGACCGTTGAGGGTCTGTGAAGGCCATGGCAGTGAGGGGAACAGAGACCAGGACGCTGGTGAAGTGTGTCAGCTGCTGCCCATGGGGCCTGACCTGAACAGAGATGCTGGTGGCCGTGGCCGTGGACAAGGCGTGTCTTGAGTGACACAGACATGGCGGTGGTGGAAAGAAAGGAGCCTTGATAGCTCAGCTGAGGCGAGGATGAGCAGGAGGGCTTGGTCTGACCCAGGGGACATGGGGAAGCAGCAGCGGAGGCAATGGGAAGGAGAGGAATCCTGATTCAGCTTTCAGCCCGTTGAGTCTGCGATGCCACGGTAGCGTCAAGAAGGATGTGGGCCAAGGAGAGCCACTAGCTTTGGTGGCCGGGAGGGTGTGAGAGCGTTTCAGAAGGTGGAGGCCAGGGGTTGTGTAGGTTTCCACGTGGGGCTGTGCGTAGAGACTGCCCTTTCTACTGGGCTGGCCATTTTTTTTTTTTAAGAAACTAATAAACACAGGGAGCAAAAGGACATATTGAAAGCACAAGAAAGACCAGAATCAGGGTGTTTGAGGAGACAGAGTGGCTGAAGGGCACATGGGAAAGGGTAGGAGGGGACCTCAGTTGAGACAGCAGAGCACTCAGAAGGAAGAGGCAACAAGCACGTTTCAGCGTCCTGGAGCCAAGTGGACAGTACGGGCACCCTCGTCTTCTCAGGAGACCGCCCACGCCTGAGGAGGCCGATGGAGCGGAAGATGCAAGGAGAAGGGAGCTGACTTAAAACGACTGCTTTGGAAAACCCAGTGTGAAAGAAGAGCAGGATTGCTGACCAGCAGGGAGGCTTCGTGACCCCGGGGTGGTGAAGACTCGGGTTAGGGCCCTGAGGCTTGGGGTTCCATGAGCGAGCCCGGACTGGGGATCACCTGTGGCCAGTGAGGCCCTGGGCGGGCGTGGGAGAAGGCCAGGAAGGGTACCGGGAGTGTGGGGACTGTTCCCTGACACCTAAGGAAGGGGGACTGGTAAAGGCCGGGGGGTCGCCCTGGCCCGGTGGGGGTGGTGTGTTCGCCGAGCCCACGCCCCGAGCCTCCACAGGGGCGGGGGGTAAATGCTGTTCCTTGGATCATCGCTCTCTTGCTCACTCTGTTCTCCCTGAAACCCTAACCCGGGATCCTAGCACCCCGGAAAAGCATACCCCGTCCTGAAGACTGGCTACACTGCGCTCCGCCCGAGAGTTCAGTGTTATCCTTGAGTGTCCTTAAGGTAAATGTCGTTACTCTGGTTCTGCGGGGAGGAAAACCGAGGGGTGTCAGTAACTAGAATGCCATCATTTAACATTTAACATTTGAAATCGGAGGGTGGAACCAGGCCCTGGGTCCCGACCCGAGGCCTCACGGATCACCCCTCCCGCCCTCCCCCTCTCTCTTTTTCTGCAACTTCTTACCCCAAGAGAGGCTAGAAACAGGAAGTGGCTGTGTCGCTATCGCTGTGGGCCACAGGCCTGAGGAACAACACTTCCTTTTTTCTTGAAATGTGCTCAAGGTCCCAGCAGAAGGGGCCGCACAGCTGCAGCCCTCGCCGCGCTTGGAGCCCAGAGTGTTCCGGTGGGAAAAAATGAAATCCCCGGCTCCTCTGGGAAGAGTTACTAAGTTTCAAAAGAGCAGTTCTGTGGTGGTGGCGGCGCCGGGTGGCATTTCATCTTCTTGATGGTCGGGCTGTTACTGGGCCGGCTGGACAGCAGCTCGCCCCGGCCGCCCCTGGCCTCGTCCCCTCCTGCGCTGTTCTTCCTCTCTGACCGACCGGGGCTCCCTCCTTCCCTTCCAGACGCCTCTGCTTCAGGCTGCAGGAGTTCACCGATAACCTCGTAGTCTGGCCTCCTCTCCAGGGGAAGGACGAAAGGCCCCCAAACCTAATCATACACATTTCAGGATTTGATAGGAAGACAGCCCCCCCACCCCCACCCCAGTCCAGAAGATTCTCCCGTGTTAGGGTAGAATGAGAGCAAACTCCAGAACCTGTAAAGGACTTAGAACTATGTATTATCTCAAGCTTGTTCAGAGAATGCGTCTCCGTTTCCTTTATCCTTACAGTAACACTGTCACGAGCGCCCTGTGGTTCGCACATTCACTGAGGGGACAACCGGGCATGCTGCCCTTATGGTCTGAGGAGAGGTGGCATCTTCTCGAACTTTAATCTTTAAAATGTGAAAGGCTGCAGAGAACACCTTTGACCTTTTTATTGAAGGAATCCCATTGGAGGACTGGGATGGGAGTGTGTTCACGTTTCGTGCCTCTCCTTTCTTCGTCAAAGAACTCTTGTCAGAAACTTCCCTTAAGTACCAGAGATGGACTTGGAACCAGTTCATTTGAGCGATGTCATCTCAAACTCTGTAATTGAGAAAGAATTCAAAATGCAAGAAGGTGAACCAATTTTACCTTTCAATGCATGCAGGTCGTTATAGGATTTCTGCCCTAAATCTCTTGGAAACTAGGGTTGCTGCCCTCGATTTTCTGGGATAGCCCCAGTTTGGGTAGCGCTCTCTCAGTGGCCCACAGGAAAAATCTTTCATCCCGAGTCAATTTTACGTTAACAGAAATCTCTGTGTAACTTCCTATGCCATCTTTTCATGACTGGGGTCCTACAGGATAAATGTAAAAGGTGGTCAGAATTTTTGTATTCATGCAGGCAGGGATCCTGATTGCATGCCTGTGAGAGGAGGGGTTCAGTAGTTTTATCATATGGCTCTGTGAAAGATTTAACAATTCATTGTTTTAAATGGACTTCTACATTATTCTGACTTATACAGACTGCACCCACAGCACTGATGGAAATAAATTAAGAAAAATGTTAAATTAGCCTCCTTTGAGTTTCAGTGAGAAGGACTCCTTTTAAATGCTCCCTCCCTCCCCCCCCCCCCCCCCCCCCGCTCTGATGCTGACACTCCCTGGACCATGCTTGTCTAGCCCCGCTCTGAATTTCTGTCCCTTCTATCAAAGGGCAGCTTCTCCCCCAGCAGATAACATCTGTCTTGGGTATATTTTGATCCTTATATCTCTGGAGAGGAAAAGAGGAAGAAAAGGAAGGAGGGAGCCACAGAGAACACACAGAGAGAACCAAATTCAAGGATGGAAAGAAACTACTTAAGGCTGCTTCTGACCATTTTTTTCTTCTCCTCTGTCTGGGACATCAGCTGGTCCCCAGCCATCTTGTCCCTGGTAGGTTTGCTTTTCTGGAATCGATGTAACAAAAGAATAAAGAAAATGGGCTCTAGATGAAAGGGGAATGGATTTTTTTGGTAGAAATTTACATGAAAAGTAAGCCCAGGGCTCCATGGCTTATGTCTGTTGGGATCCTTCCAACACATGTTACAGCTTGACTAGACCAGCAAAATCTAGATGATCTCACAATTTGCATTTCCCATTAAGTGCATTGTACTTTTCCAGCCTAGAGGTCTTATTTGCTTTCTTATTTGCCCCCAATGAGATTTCTCCACAGTAGACTTGTTCTCCCATCAGTTACACAAGTGAACCACTCTGGCTTACCATACTGTGGGTCATTATGAAACCATCTTTGGAAATGACAAGACCAGGTTCCCAGTCAGAAAGACAGTGTTTTCTTGGAATCAGTTGCTCTGAAACACGTATCCGAGGCTTGAGAGCTGGCGTGGCCTGACCTGCCCTCCCTTCCTCACTTCCACTCCGAAGACCCCAGATGATCAGGCAGTTGGGTTGAAAGCTTAGCTTTCTTCTCCTTCAAGCTTTGCTTCTAATTAGAATTTATCATTAACCATAGTTAAGTTAGATTTTAGAAGTATTTAGAATGGTGGCATTGAAAAATGTCAATAAAGTCATTATATACCTTGTGAAAAAGCGTATTGTCTTTAATCATCCCAACCATGGTGAAATGCACGGGGCTATTAGGACAGCTACAACCCTTCCTCCTGTGTTCTTAGATACTTCAGAGACTGAATCTTCTTCTAGGACATATAGCCCCAGATGCTAACAGGATTTAGGCATGAGGTCTCAGGTTCTTTGTTCCTTGTCCAAACTTCGCTGATCCTGAGTTCATCCACTCACCTGCTTTCTTCTCTGATCCCTGATCCTGGCTAGCCCAAACCTACTGTGAGACCCGGTCTCCCTCCAGACAAACAAGAGTGCCAGGATGTGCCGCTAGAGTATATGGACGACAATCAAATTGACCTTCAAGACCGTTGGAAACGAAAAAGGGTTGAAAAGAGAATTGGCCAAATGGTGGGGGTGGGGGGAGGTAGAAGGTAGGCTACAGTAATAGGATTTAGCAACAGATTGGTGGAGGTTTCCATATTCTGGTAACAGAAGTGATGGGTGATAGTCCATGGGCTTTCAGGACACTCGATCAAGAGAATTGGAAATGTTCTGACCCCTGCTGTGAAATTCAGTGGAAAATCAGACATTAGGTATCTCAGTGATACAGGAGGTATGACACTAGAGAAATTTGCAGTGAAGAGGCCAATTATATGAATTAAAGAATTAGGACCTTCCAGGGTGTGAGGGTATTTTCCAGTGGACTTTGGTGAGCACAGGTGATGGGGAAGGGAACACATCATAAAGGCATTTGTGGCAGGATGAACGATGGGGTACCCGGATTTCTCAAGACCCATGGACAGACACGTAGGTAGAAGCGTCCAAGCAGCTTTCTGCCCCAGATGGAGAAGAGAGCTAGTTTGCTGAACAGGGTCAGGTTATAATGGTAAAAACTAATGGATCTGGGAGAACGGGCCTGGCAGTTGAGACACCACAGGCATAGGTATACGGATCGATATTTTTTCACTCTCTATGTAAATTACTGAGAAAGATGCCCCTAATCCAGTTTCCACGTTCAGGCATTCATTCAAATTGGAGAAACCCAATCAGAGAAATATACTTTGGACAGTGATGGGTTTAAAGAATAAAGAAATGTAATTTCTCTATTTCCATTAGGGGGATCATAAATTGGAATCAGAGATGAATTAAAGGATTGAAAGAGAGTATCCATTCATCACACTCCTTGATTGCCCCAGAAGCTGATCATTATAAAGTATTTGGGGGTGTGGCAGGCCTTCAGTCTATAGAGATGAGTCCTGCAGCCCAGCACATACGTGGCTTGACACCTGTCTCTCCATCATGGTCCCGTGTGTCATTGGCAGTGGTCAGAGTCTCTTGCCAGCTAGGCCCATGAACTGCTGTTCCTTTTTTTTTTTTTTTTCCTTTTTTTCCCCCCTGCCTTCTTTTTATAAAGTTTTGGGTGGAAGAAAAAAAATTGCTTCCTAAATTCCTGTAGTTTAAGGGGAGCTGAATCATAGACACTGGAGGGACACGGTCGCAGGGACCGTGGGGGACACGAGAGACAATGCCTCCAACAAGTTCCTGGTCAAAACGATCCGCGAATGCTAAATGTTACGAATGAAGATAGCAGGCGCCAAGTGGTAAAGAACAGGTAATCCGCCACCTTGCACAAAGAGCTTTTTTGCTCTGCTATAGGCCGCTGTGCCCGATACCAGGAAATGGTATTGAAGATGCATCAAGGAGACGGAGGCTTTCCAGAGGAGAGCAGCATGATTCACAGAGGTCCAGGAAGGTGAGCCCATATGGAAAGGTCCAGGAGGTTAACTTAAAAGGCCTGAGAGCATTGAGTCACAGGAATGAAAAGGGAGGAAGGCTGTAGCAAAACATGAAAAGAGAGGGATTGTGCTCTCAAAAAAAAAAAAAAAAGAGAGAATATGATTGAAGTTTTGAAGATGCTTAAGTACAGAGTGAGGCTATATATAGATAAGGTCTTTGAATTAATGCTAGACCCCTGGATTCTACTGCTCAGACTTAAAATGTTGGCATAGCAGCAAAGTGTAGAGTTGGAGCCAAACTTTGACACAGAAGAGGTGGTGAACTCAGAACATGATGAAAGTTACGGAGATGGCCAGCCCGCTAACCCCCGGCCCCCAGCAGTGGGCCTCCAGCCTGGCTCTTTTGTAGCAGGGATTGGAGCCTTGAAAGCCCTGGATCCTGTTTCATGTCGACTAGAAAAGATGAAAGATGTGGCCCGGAAAGCTAACGCCATGTCTGCCGAAGCGCCATCACGGGGCCATAAACGTTTATCGGCCCCTGCTGTGGGCAAGGTGTGGCACTCCAGGCTGGGGACAGACGAACAGGCCAGAAGGAGAGAAGGAATGGGACAGTATGGAAAGACAGGGTGGCCATCAGTTCTTCGAAAGCAGAGAGTTGGCTTGGGGTGACGCGGTGTCCATTTTGTGCCTGGGAACGTTGTCTGTTTTGGAAAGGACACTCCAGCGGCCGCATGTGCAGGAAATCTTTGGCTGTTTATGTAAGAAAGGTGAAGGGAGGGAGTTCAGGGAAGAAGGCGTCCGATGTTTATTTTCCAGCAACGAGCCCCCGATGTCCTCTTTCCCCTTTTTCATCGTCTTTAATTTCCCCACTTCTTCCTCCTCCCTGGAGGGAGTTGAGGACAGGAGGAGGCTAAGGTTTTCACTAAATGAACCTTCTGGAGGCTTCCCCATAAAATGGGAAGCGGTTTGCTGCCGTCCTGTAGGAGAGCGCAGACGTGGGTGACGCACCTGCGGGCCCTCGGTACCCTCTTTCCGTGGGACATCTGTGGTTCACGGTCCTGTGGAAGGTTGTCTGCCCCTGCCTGACACAGCTACATCCAGCTGGTGCTCCAGAGGGACCAACAGCCTCACCCTCGTAGGAGGCGTGCGTGTGCTTGTATACTTGCACAACACACACCCATCTGTGTTCAACTTTGTGGTGACACAAAGTACGTTTCTTCCAACACCGTTTCTTCAGATGGTTGTGTCATTGCTTCCATGGGCGACCACTGAGGAATAAATTATTCATAGAATATTGAACCGTAAAGTGCCTCTTGCAGGGCCTGGCCGGTGGTGGGGAATGGATAAAGGGCAGGAAGTAGCATAGAGCAGCGAGAGCCCAGGGAGACAGGGATGGGGAAACGGTCATGGCATCCAGGCTGCGTAAACTGCGTGTGTTCGGAAGACTTTGCAACATTTTTTTGCGCACAGACACCTCCTAATGCTTCTTACTCAGCTAGTTTGCTGGGAAATACTAGATGTGACTTAAATAGGCATTTTACAGGGAACAGGAAGAGCGTGGTGGGAGGGGGCAGGGGGAGGGGCCATCAGTAAAAACCAGTGATCTCTGGAGACAGAGTATAAATGTTGGCAAAACAAATATTTGAAACTCTGTAGCGGGCTGCCTATGGATTCCAAACCCAAGCAGTTATTCAGAATTCTTGGTCCTCATGTCCTGGCCTCGAGGACAACAGGCTCTTTCAGAATAATTGTGTCTGATTATCTTGCTTTGGCCCAAATTTCCATGGACTCTGGATAATAACTCTAGGCCTTACGTCATGTTGCTCGGCACACTGGGCTGTTTAATATTGAGACACGTTGTAGTAATTGACACCAGCATAACACAGAGTCGGTGCAACCCAGGAAAGAGGGAAAGTTCCTATTTTTCACTCTCTGGGCTGCTGCTTAAAGATTCTCCTTCAAGGCCGGTTGGTTGCTGTTTGTATAGCTGGGTGCTCGGTTTTTGTTTATGTGTGCGTGTGTACGTGAATATTTTGTAAAGAATTTTCAGTCATTCAAAAGAGGATGTGAACCAAACTGTTTGGATGTGTTAAAAAAAAAAATCAATGGAAAGCATTGCCTAATTCATAAACCCCCGCCATGCAGGAAACATACCTCTCTTTCGCACCTCCCACTTCCTTTACACTGCGGGGGAAACGGATCAACTTGGTCTCCCTCTCTAGATTGAATCAAAAATGTCAACGGCAGAACAGCAAGCGGGGTTCTCCTGTCTTAAGTCCTCTGTAAGATGCTCATGAGTTGTCTAGGCAGACAGGACACTTTGAGATAAAGGATCACTGGTTTTGCCCTTTGTCTTTAGGACTGAATGCTGTCTTGTTGGTTGGGGCAGGGATGCTCGTTTTTAGCCAGGAAGGGTTGAAGAGGGCCCTTCCTCTGCCCGCCCTGCCCTGTGTGTTCTCCCTGGGGCTGGGATGGAAGCTGGAGAGAGGGATACGGGCAGGTGCAGTCTCCATCAGGCCCTGGGTGAGGCCGTGGTGTCCCGGTGGAGGTCTTAAGGGACAGCCACCCAGTGGCTCCATAAACCAAAACCTAGTTTGGGAAGACATTGCTTCTCCGCAGGGTGAGGGAGAAGCCCTCAGAGATGGGTGTCCAGGTATCTTCTAAGGGGTGAGGTGGATCACTGAACCTAAAGCAGTCCTCTGAGAGCCGCTGCCGTCTACCTGCCACCCTCCCCGCTTCCACACCCCCGAGCGAGCAGCAGGGCTCAGGCGGAACCAGGAAACGCAATTTCCAGGCTCGGGCCTCTCTCCTCCCTGCCAAGCCTGCTGCTGAGTGTGGAACTCTCTTTGTGAAGTGGACATCTGTCTAATGGGAACTGGATTGTGACCACCAGTTCATTTTACGCGGGGCCCCGTACAGCTGCCAGATGGTGGCGGGGCTTAGCTGTTTTGCAAGTCCAATACGGGTCGCGTGCCATCCCCCGGGGGGCGGGCAACCGAGGGGGTCCCGCCACCGCGCCCATGGCCCCCCGCACAGGCAGTGCCTCCGAGAGCCCAGGCTTTGCTCTAATCTCCCGGAAGGAAGCCTTCAGGAAAGGTAATGAATACATTAAAGCCACATTTTAAAAAAATCAGGTCTGTGGGGTTTTCCTTGCCATCTAATTGTTCGCTAATCTGGACTTAGGAGGACAGTTTTTAAGTGGGACATGCCAGGCTTTTACTCTACAGATTAAACGCCAAGGCAAATGAAACTGTGACAGCTTAAGAGGCTACCGGAAGTCTGCGTCCAGTGACAGAGTTGGAGCGCTGAAGCTAGGCCCATGAGTCCTTTGAAGGTCTGCCTCCTCCCTCGAGGGTACCGTGCCCAGAATGCTCAGACCAGAAGAGCCAGGCCTGCCTCTCTGCGGCCCGCTCTTTGCCTGCATTAGCCGAGGAACAAGAAGAGGACTTGTAAAGCCCACGGACTGCCCTAGCAACACGGAATGCTGCGTGGACACAATATTCCGAGCCATGCTCGCAGTGAAAACGCTTTATTTTTAGAACACCTCAAAGCGAGGAAACCGTTTAACCCCTGTTGCATCCTCTCCGGCCCCCCGCACCAGCCCCTTCTCCCACTGCCCCAGGCAGAGTACACCCCCACTTTATGAAAGAGGAACCTGAGACAAAGATTAAGTGATGTTTGGAGCAAGGCTGATAATGCCAGGGAAAATTGCTGATCTGGTCTTAAAATTGAACACATCCTTCGGAGTAATTTTTATAATGCTCCTACTTCTTTTACCTACACCATGTGGGTTCCATATGACCTTCCATCTAAGCCTTAATATTGTATGTGGAGTTCAAAAGACAATTTAGCCTCCCATTTACTTCTCTGGCATTCATTCAAATAAAAATAGGCGCATAATACCACACCGTAAAAATCAAAGCCCCGGGCACACTTTGAAAATCTTGGAGAATTTATAGTACTTATTTTCCTAAGTATCTTTCATGCGACGAGCATAAATTTCCTTGTTAGAAGGCTGTGTCTTTTTTAATCTCTGAAATGCCTGTGCCAAGCTCAGTGCCGGGCATGAAACGGGCAGTCGGAATTAGCTGCAGATTGAACGGATGAGGGGGCTACTCCATCTCTCTGATCCAGCACCAACGTGCCCATTTTTGCAAAGTTACTGTGGAGAAGCGGAGAGAGGCTTTTCGTGGTTCTTAGAATGTGTTTTAAGAGCCTTCTGTGCCAGGCAATGTGCAACGTAGGGTCCTGGGGGTACAGAGACGGAAGGTGTGGCCCACGGCCGCAGGGAGCTCAGGGTCTGGTGGGGGAATGGTGGGGTGCCCGGGGATGCCCTCTTTGAAACGGAAACCTTTCACTCCGTCCCCAGGGATGCCTGCCCCCCAGGTCACCTCTGTTGGCACCCCCGAATACACAGGCCTGGGGCTCCCTTACACGAGGCTGCACTCATTAGCCTGCTTATCAGCAACATGGTGTCGGGAAAAGAAAAAAAAAGACAAGCCAGTGAAAGAGTTTCCTAAATCGTAAAAACCCTGTGCAGATGTGAGATGCGATGGATGGTTAGGTGCGTGCTTATCCTGGTGCAGGTTGATTTCCGTGCCCTGTCTCGCTTTCGCTCACCCTTTCCTACCACAAATGCCTGCTTCCCGTAAAATGGTACTAGAATTGGCCGGTGGTCAAACAGAAAGGAAAGGCTCCATGGCTCTGGGGTGCCAAATGGGGGTGGGGGGGCTGGGAATAAAGTGCTAGTTTCTGACCCACCTCCCCAGGCTACTTGGCTTGTGACCAAGAGCACGTTACTTGACACCCCCGTGCCTCAGTTTCCTCATCTGGAAAATGGCTCTGAAGGTCCCCCAGGTTCGCGGAGATCATACATGGAGCGCTCAGGCCAACAGCACGTTAGTACTCCCCGTCCCCCGTCCGCTCGCGGAGAGGACGCTGAAGCTCAGGGAGGCTAGGCGGGCCGCTGAAACCCGCTTCTGCCGGCAACACCGCCGCGTACAGCCTGCGGCAGCACCAACCAGCCTCTCAGTAGGAGCAGGGTCGGTACTCGGTAGTATGAACCCCGAAACAAGTGATCTTTATGCAGAGTCCCTGCGCCAGCGCTAGGTCCTGTGCTGGCTCCAGGTCCTGCGCTAAGGGTGACGGTGTTACAATGTTACAAGGTCCTGGGATCGCACAAATGCTGGCAACACTTCTAGGAGGCAGATACTCTATACCGAGCCCATGTCACAGCTGGGAAAACAGCGACTGAGCAAACAAACACGTCCTGAGTAGTTTGTCCTGAGAATCCAGCCTCCTGACTGCCTGGCCTCAGAGGTTCCTTAGATCACCCTGGGTGTGTCTGTGCTGTTTGTTATTATACTGAAATCATCCATTTCACTTCAAAAGGCGCACACTCCTCTGGCACCTCTGTACGCCTGCCACTTGGCGCAGCGGGTAACCAACAGGTGCTTAATAATGTTTGTTGAACAATATTGAATTCTTCCCCAAGCACTCCTTGGCTTTCGGCAGCCGTGCCGTCCGTCTCCTCTACCTAGAGGTGTTATTTCTTCTTCTTCCCAATTCTGATCGCTTATATGCTGGCCTTTCAAAGGCTAGTGCAAGTGTCATTTCCTCCATAGAAGCTCCTTCTGGAAACCGCCTTAGAGTCCTGTCCTTTCCACTGAGATCCCCGGGACACCGTGTCTCCCTCTCCCCATGCACAGTGCTTTCTGTGTCACGCTGCAGTTGCGTGGGCACTCATCTTACTGAACTGGAAGCTTCTGGCAGGCATTCAGGGGCTATTTCAGTCCATCGGTACACCTTCTAGAACCTCTCTGAACGTTTTTACGACGGAGCATTCGAACCGTCCTGAGCATCCGTTGTGTGAGTGATTGCAGGACATTCAAGAGAAAGAGCTGCTTTTTTCCCTCCAGCCTCGTCCACCTGTTCTTTCCTCCTCTTTCTTTCCATGGCACGTTGAAATGGTGGGTCCCGTTGCATTCCCGGTTTTGAATCAGCTGGTGGGCCCTCTACGGAGCATGAAAATACATTGTTTCAACTGAAGCAGCGGAAGTAAGAGAATCATTTGAGGGTGTCACTGTCATGTGAAAAGCTTTGACATTTAAAATAAAACAAGGAAGGAGAAAAGCAGTTGACTCTGTAGCTAGGGTTCCCTGCAGGGACAGGCTCCGCGCCCACGGAGCAGTGCGCTCACCTGAAACCCCGCCAGACTTACAGATGTTTCCTTTGGCTCGGGCGCGAGGAGCCACACTGCAGGTCTCAGGAACAGTTCCATCCTGGCAGGGACTGATAGAACAGGGAGGGGGGCAGCCAACAGAGAAATGACTTCATAGGTCTTACCCATTTCCAGTTTCTTAGATCCTGGGGCGCACATGGCTCATTCCCTCCGCGTTTTCATACATCACTTTATTCACTTTGTGCCAACACATACAGCTTTTTATGAGCCCGTGAAAGCTCCACTCCGCCGAGTGCATTTTTGGAACTCCGTGAGGTGAGGACCTGGTGGGTTTCACCTCTGGGTGTGAGCCTAGAAATTCCCTGAAGGTCACATGTAGGTCAATGGAACTCTTCCAAAGTGGGGTTTTTCTTCCCTCTGGGACTCAGATTACAACACAGAAGAAAATGTATCCATCCAAGAGGGACGAGTGAGGGGGGTGAAATTGAAGGGAGGGAACATCCCAAGGCTGTGTGTCTCTTGCCTCTGATCTCTAGCCTTAGGGTTTTAAACTGCCCCTTGGAACGAGATGCCCCGCTGGCACACACCATGCCCACAGCTCGAACGCGCCTGTCTTCTGCTGCCTGTCCCTGTCGCTGTTGATGGTGCCACTTCCTTTCCTGTCAACCAAGCTCCGGATCTCCAGAGCTTGAATCTGTTGCAGTCTTCTAGCCGTGCTTTTCCATTCCTCCCTCACTGTACCGTCTTCTTAAAGTATTGTGTGTCGACCCAGTAGCCTTCTAGAGGCATAATAAATACAAAATACAATGGACACTGCCACACGTTTAAAATTTAATATCTTGTACTGTGGGTACACCTCTAAGACTATCACCACAAGGGAAGGAACCTATTCATTACCCATAGCAACTTCCTCTTCCTCTGTTGCGATCCCTTCCCTTCCCGACCCCGCACCCAGGCAGCCAGTGATGCTGTCTGCCATCGCTAAGTTTCTGTTGCCTGGAATTCGTGTAACTGCAGTCGTAAGGATGTGCCTTTTTCTGACCCAATGTCTTTCACTCAGCCTAAGTGTTTCAAGACTCAGGATCAGTACTGCCTTTCAGTACTTCATTTTAATGGCCGAGTCACATTTCGTCGAATGGCTATTCCTCTGTTCTCCACTCTGTGCATGGGCCTTTGGGTGGTTCCCAGGTTTTTACTGTTAACTTTACAAACAAGGCTGCTGTGAACATTCACGTACAAATGTCTGTGTGCTTCTGTGTCTCTTGGAAACATCCGGGAGTGGAATGGCTGAATCAGAGGGTAAGTGTAGATTTAACTTTGTAAGAAACTACCGAACCGTTTTCTCAAATGATGGTAGCATTTTGTATTCTCCCCAGCAGTGTAGGCGTCTCAGACCCTTCGTGTCTTCGCCAACACTTGGTGTAATCAGTGTTTCTAATTTTAATCATTCTAAAAGGTGTTTATTGCCATATGTCATTGTGGTTTTAATTTTCATATGACTAAAGACATTAATCATCTCATCATATGCTTATTGGACACTCCTCTCTCTTCCTGGTAAAGTGTCTATTTAGATATTTTGCCAGTTTTTTAACTGGTTTCCTTGCTGTTGAATTTTGAGATTTCTGACCTCCTCTGTATACAAGGCCTTCACCAGATCCATGTTCTGCAAACACTTGCTGCCAGTCTCTCTTGTCTTTGCAATCTCTTAACAGCCTCTTCTTAAAAGCAGAAATTCTTAATTTTGATGAAGCCTTATTAGTGTGTTCTTTTACTGATGATGCTTTCGGTATCAAAGAAAGCCTAACTCACAGTCACATGTGCACACATAAAAGGCAGTTTTACTTCCTTGCCAATGTAGGTGTCTTTGTTGTTGTTGTTGTTGTTGTTGTAATTTTCTTTGGCCTCCCCTGCTTCCGCTGGCTACACACTCCAGGACTGAGTTGAATGGAGTGTTAAGAATGGGTAGCATTATCATGTTGTTTTGTTCCTGGAAGAAAAATCATTCTTTTACCATTAAGTATGGTATGGGCTGGAGGTTTTTCATAGATGCCTTTTATCAAGTTCAGCGCGTTTCCTTCTGCTTCCTGTTTCACTGAGAATTATCATCAGGAATGGATGTTGGGTTTTGTCCGTTGCTTCTTCGGCGTCTGTTGAGATGATCCTATGAGCCTCTGGCTTTCTTTTTTAGTTCAGAAATTTGGTGACTCACACAGATTGATTTTTTAATGTTGAAGTAGCCTTGCAAACAAAACGGGGCACCTGGGTGGCTCAGTTGGCTAAGCGTGTGCCTGCGGCTCAGGTCATGATCTCAGGGTCCTGGGATCCGACTGAGCCCCAAGTCAGGCTCCCCGCTTAGCGGGGAGCCTGCTTCTTTCTGCTGCTCCCCCTGCTTGTGTGTCTGTGCATGGGTGCACGCTCCCTGCCTCAGATAAATAAATAAAAATTAATTTTTATTAATTAGTTTTAAAAATAAAGTGACCTTGCATTGCTGGGACATAAACCACACTTTATCATGATGTGCAGCCCTTATGGGATTCTGTTTGCTCAAATTTTACTCAGGATTTTTGCATCTGTGTTCAAGAGGAGGTATTGTTAAGTGGTTTTCTTCTAATTTCTTTAGCTGATTTCGGTTTGATGTAATCCTGGCCTCATGAGTGACTTGGGAAGTATTGCCTCCATTTCAATTTCCTGGAAAAGTCCATGTTGAGTTGTGTTACTGGTTTCTTAAATGTTTGGTAGAGTTCATGCAGAAGCCATCTGAGGTTCAATTTGTTTTTTCTTGAGAAAGTTTTTACTCACAGATTTAATTTGTTTTAGTATATATAGACATACATGTTCTTAATATATGTATATATGTACCTGTATGTACCTGTAACTGTTAGGTTATATGTTTCTTGTTGAGTTTCTCTCCTCCAGAGAATATGTCTGTTTCATCTACCTTGTCAGATTTATTGGCATGAAAATGCATATAATCTTTTATCCCTTTAATATCTATAGAATCTATAGTGATGTCACCTCTCTCATTCCTGACATTGATAAATTATGCTTTCTCTCCTTTTTTCCTTCATCGGGCTAAAAGTGTCTCAGTTTTATTTGTCTGCTCAAAGATCTAGCGTTTGCTTTTCTTGATTTTGGTTTTGGTTTTATTTACTCGATTTTACTGACTTCCACTTAGGTTTGTATTCTTTGTTTGCTTTGGTTTTAATTTGCTTTCATTTTTTTGGTTGTCTAAGGTGGAACTGAGGTCATTGATTTAAAATCTTCCTCTTTCTCGATGACCACTTTGAATACTTCTCTCCTAAGTACTGCTTTACTTATGCCCCACAAATTTTGATATGTTGTGGTTTCATTTTCATCCAGTTCTAAATTCTAAACAACTTATGTTCTAATTTCCTTTTTTATTTCTTCATTGACCTATGGTTATTCAAAATATGTCATTTAGTTTCTAAAAATTTGAACATTTTTCAAAGATTGTTTTATAATTGATTTCTTACTCTGTTTCACTGTGGTCAGGGAACATAACACACTTTGAATGGCTTGAAGACTTTGAAATTTGTCGAGAATTACTGCTTGCCCCATAATATGGCCTGTCTTGGTAAATGTTCCATGTGTGATTGCAAATCAGTATCATGCTGTTATTGGACTAAATATGCTACACATTTTGGCTTGGTTGATAGTGTGGTACAAATCTTCTGTATCCTTCCTGGTTTTCTATATCCTCATTTTATCAGTTTTGGGGGAAAAAAGCGATCAAAATCTCCAGATATTATTGTGGATTTTTCTATTTATCCTTTTGGTTCTGTTATTTATTTGCTTTATGTATTTGGAAGTTCTCCTAATTAGTGCATAAATGTTTAGAATTTTTATGTCCTCTTGATGAATTGACCCCTTTGTTATTTTGAAATAGCCTTTATTTCTGGTGTTATCCTTTAATTTGAAATCTACATCGATAGGTATCAATATAGCCACCCTAGTTCTCTTTTAAGGAGTGGTACAATGGTCTATCTTTCTCCATTTTTTTCATTTTTAACCTGTTTGTATCTTTATATGCAAAGTAAATTTCTTGTGTATAGCCAAGAGTTGGGTCTTAACTCTTTTTCAATCTTTGTAACAAGTTCTCCCTTTTAATGGGCGTATTTGCTTCATGAACATTTAATGTGATTTTTGATCAAGTTGGGTATAGGTCTAGCATTTCATGGTTTTCTTTTTATTCCTCCTATCTGTTCTTTGTTCTCTTTTTCCTCTTTTTCTGCTTCCTCTTAAGGTTGTTTTATTCCATATTATCTTCTTTATTAACTATAAAACTCTTTGCTTTGTTATTTTAGGAGCTGCCATAGGGTTTACAGTATAGATCTTTATCTTACTGCAATTTACCTTCAAATGATAGCTTCATATAATTTGATATATATATTATTATAATTATAATAATATAATAACTATATATATATAATAATTATATGAAGCTATAATAATAGCTTCATATAATTCATATAATTTGAGAACCTTATAGTAGTATACTTCCATTTTTCCCTCCCAGACTTTGCACTATTAAAGTCATACATTCGGGGCACCTGGGTGGCTCAGTGGTTTGGGCCTCTGCCTTCAGCTCAGGTCATGATCCCAGGGTCCTGGGTTCGAGCCCCACATCGGGCTCTCTGCTCAGCAGGGAGCCTGCTTCCTCCTCTCTCTCTGCCTGCCTCTCTGCCTACTTGTGATCTCTATCTGTCAAATAATAAAATCTTTAAAAAAAAAAAAAAGTCATACATTCAACTTTGGCATATGCCGTAACCACACACTACCTAGTTATTTTTATTGAGGTGGCCAGATTTCCTTTAAAGAGATTTAAATAATAATAAGGAAAATATTTTTTTTCTTATTTTTATGTTGTTATTATTTCCAGTGCCTTCTAGTCCTTTCTGTGGACCCCTATTTCCTTCTGGTGTCATTTTTCTTTTGATGAAAGACTTCAATTAACATTTCTTATAGGGTAGATCATATGTTAAATTCGTTCACCTTATGTATGTCTAAAATTATTTATTTCACCTTTGTTCTTGTAGTACATTTTCACTGGGTATAGAATTCTAGGTTGACAGGTATTTTTCCTTCAGTATTTTATTTTTTATTCTTTCCAGTTCTCTTGAGAGTTGAGATACAGCTTTGTATTCGTTTAAGGTATAAAACATGGTGATTTGGTTTATGTATATATTGTAAAATAATCACCACACTAACTTCAGTGACCACTCATCACTTCACATTGTTACAGATTTTTTTCTTGTGCAGAGAACTTTTTTTAGGCTTTTTTTCTTAACCACTTTCAAATATACAATGCAGTATTTTTAACTTTAGTCAGCATGTGTACGGTAGATCCCCAGATCTTACTCCTCTTACAACTGGAAGTTTGCATCTCTGACCGCCTCTGCCCATTTCCCTCATCCTTCATCCCCTGCCTCTGGGAACCACAGTCTATTCTCCATATCTGTGAGTGATTCAGTCTTTTCGTTTGTATTATTCTGGATAAGAAATTTGATGTCATCCTTACCTTTATTACTTCATTCATGACTCTTCATTCCTCAGGCTGCTTTTAAGATTTTTTTCTTTATTAAGCTTTTGAGAAATTTCATTATAAAGTGTCGTGATTTAGTTTTCTTTGTATTTCTCGGGCTTCTTTGAGCTTCTTGGATCTGTGTGCTTACAGTTTTCATCATAATTGGAGATCTTTCAGCCCCTTACTTTGTTCGGGTATTTTTCCTGTCCCCTTTGTCCGTTCTTCCATGGATTCCGATTACTTACATATTTGGCCACTCAAAGGCACCCTGTGGCTCACTGATCTCCTCTTCTTCCTCTTCTTAAGTCTTCTCTCTGGATTTCATTTTGAAACACAGTTCACTAATTTTTTCTGTAATGTTTAACCAGCCTTTCATCCCATCTACTATCTTATGTATCTCAGATATTACAGTTTTTAGTCTCTAGAAGTCCATTCTGGGTGCTTTTGGTATTTTCCAAATTTCTACTTACCTTTTGAAATATACAAATACTGGGATAAAAGTCATTTTAATGTTCTTGTCTGCTAATTCTAACATCTGTGTCAGTTCCAGGTGCTCTCAGTTAGTTGATTTTTCTCAACGTGGACCATGTTTTCCTCCTCCTTTGCATGGCTAGAAATCTTCACCAAGATACCAGACACAATGAATTTCATCTTACTGTGTTCTGGACTTTTTTGTATGCCTCTAAAAAATGTTGAGCTCTGTTCTGCACTGCAGTTAAGATACTCATGAGCAATTCAGTTGTTTTGAATCTTGCTCTTGGGATGTATTAGGCCTGTCTGGGACAGTACCCAGCCTTGGGCTACTACTTCTGGGGTCAGACCTTTCTGAGTTCTCTACCCAGTGTGCTATGAAGTCATTTCTCTAGTCTGGCTGGTGGGAATGGCACTCTTCTTAGTTATTAATCCTTTTGGATGCCCCCACCCCTCCATCTTTGATAGTTTCTTTATGCATGTGCACTGACTGGTACTCTACTGTAGCCTTCACGGGGAGCCTCTTTGGGTGCCCGGGGTTCTGTCTGTGTCGTTCTCTCCCCTCAGGACTCTCTGTGAGTTCTACCTGTCTGTCCTCCCCAGACTCTCAGCTCCAAATTCTTAACATAGGTTGTCTGCCAAGTTCCACCTGGCCTTCCTGCTCCCCACGCTGTGGCCTGGAGACTCTTCCGAGCCGTCAGCTGTTTTCGGGCTGGAAGGTTATCCATCTCAACCAGAAGCTAAGGTCTGTTCTTCCGGATTCTTTGTCTTACTCTGGATTCATTTCTCAGAGTGCCTTTTTATCCAGAGGAGTCACAATACTGATAAGAGTATGTAAGCGTGTGTGGCACCACATCACCTGGTCAGTAAAGGCCAGAGTCTTTCACCATGTTATTCATATCATCCCTAATCCCCAACAGCCTGCTTTTCCTAATTGCTTCGTAATCTCCATTCCTTAGATTGATTCTTTATGAAATGGAATTCCCGGACTCCATCAATTTCTCTCTATATCCTGCCTTTTTTTGAGGACCTGCCTTTTCCAACAAATTCTTATTTAATCTCCAGGTTGAAAGTAATCTTCTTTCTCCAATTCCTTGAAGACTCATACGTGCCTCTTGCATTCCCCCAATCACCTCCTACCGAGTATTAACTTATTTATGCACAGATCTAAGCTCCTCTAAGTAACTATAAATCCTTTGAGGATTTATTCATGTCTCATTCAGAGGCTCTTAGAAAAATATATGATGTGTACAGTGTAAAGCAATCCTTACATGTCTGTTCAACACACACTTAATTGGAATCAACCCAGAAAAGTTATCGATGGAATTTTAGCCCATTGATGAAGAATATTCTAGGCTGAAAAGCAAGTGGAGAGATTTGATAGTCTACAGAGTGCTTTAGTCCTACTCCTAACTGAGCTGCTGCATCTCCTTTCTTCTCTGTGTCTCATTTTGAAAATGAGAGTTGACATTGTCCCTTTTAAATAAAGACTCTCAAGCCAGGGGTTTTTATATTGCTATCTTTGTCTTCCCATTACCCAATGCTGTACCTGGTTCAAGAAATAACCCTCTAATCACAGTGGTGACTCTCAATGGGAGGTCCTCTCAATAGACTTGTTCTTTAAAATAAAAAAAATTCCACAAAGTAGACTGGATCAATGAATGTGGTAAGGACAGCTTTTTTGTCTTCCTAAATCTGTCTGAAATACTGGAAGCATTCAAGAGAGGAGAGGGCACAAAACTGAACTCTTGACTCTTTGGGCTTTCTCTCTTTAAAAAAAAAAATCCAGGGACGCCTGGGTTGCTCAGTTGGTTAAGCCGCTGCCTTCAGCTCAGGTCATGATCCCAGCGTCCCATCGGGCTCCTTGCTCAGCAGGGAGCCTGCTTCTCCCTCTGCCTGCCACTCTGCCTGTGCTTGCTCCTGCGCTCTCTCTATCTGACAAATAAATAAATAAAATCTTTTAAAAAAAATCCATTGAAATGATTCTACTTATTTGAGGTGGCTAGAGTAGTCTGATTGTGAGAGACAGGAAATAGAATGGTGGACACCAGGAGCGGGGAGGAGGGAGAGTTGTTCAGTGGGCACAGTTTCGGAAGATAGAAAAGTTCTGGAAGTAGATAGCGGTGATGGTTGCATGGCCCTGTCAATGGACTTGATGTCACTGAGCAGGACATTTAAAAAGTCCATGTAATGGGCAGGTGATAGGTAAACCTGAGGTTCAAGTCCAGTTCCAGTACCTGCTGATGGTGTGAGGGTTGGGAAAGCTGCTTACGTGCTCTGAATCTGTATTCTCCTCTCCTTGTGGGGCCCGATGCACGGAGCTTGAAGTGCCTGGTCCGGGGCCTGGAACATAGGGGGCACTCACAAACGTTCTTTCTATTCTGCCCTGTTCAGCTTTACAGTGGCTGTCTTATTTTGAAAACTCTGCTCATGTATTTCTAATGTACAGAGTAAATGAGGCAAGATTGGTGTTTTGGGAAGGCACATGGTTTGGTTAAGCTCAGCCTGTCTTCCTGTTGATAAGAGGCTGAACTGTGAGAACCCTGGGACCGCAGTCTCAGGAGGTGGCCCAGGAAGGAAGACTGTCACAGGTCTGCGAATTTCTCATGTCGTCCTTTGGGAGACACCCCCGGACCAGGACTCACCAGGGGACCAGCTCCCTACATCGAAGGCTCAGAAAGTGACCCGTTAGGTAGCACTAAATGGGCACCCACCACCTAAAAACCTGAAATCCCTGAGCTGCTGGAGGCAATCAGAGCTTCAGTGAACCCTCTGCCCGCCCTTGCTTTCCATTGAGTGTGGACTTCTCCGCATACATACCCTCAAGCATCCTCATTTTCAAAGCTCAGATCTTTTCCAAATCACCAGGCTGCTTTTGTAAATAAAAAATAGTTAATGGTTGTTTCATTAGTGTTTAGATTTCCAAGCAGAGTGATTAGCCACCGTCTGGAGAGAAATCTCCAATAAAAAGGGAGGGAGGGCATATGTGTGGTACAGATGCCATCGCTCTGGTTTCTCTTGCACCCCTCCCCCACCCTCCCCTGCAGAGTCCCGCCCCCCCACCCCCATGTAGCTTTCACCTCTTAGAAACTCAACCTGGAGAATTTTCCCGTGGAGGTATGGAGACAGTGTGGTTTGAGCTGCTGCCAGTGGCCCAGAGGAGCCAGTTAGCAGTGAGGAATCCTCCTCTGTTCTTCTCTGGCTTCACGTGCCTCGGTGGAAGCCCATCCATCAGTTTTAAGGAGCCAGTGGTCCCACGTGCACAGCTGCGTGGCCCCTTGGGCTGTGGTCCCGTCAAACCCACTCACACTGAGGGGGGTGTGAGAGCCCAGTTGTGGTTCAGGTGGGGTTTCCCCGGCACGCGTCACCCCCAGGGCCTCTACCCCCCTGAAGAGGACCCCCTCTTTGTCCCAGTGATATTCAGGGGGGAGATAAAAGGATGCCGTTCCTTAGAAGTGCCAGCCAGGCTGCCCCCCTTTATTCCAGTAGCATTACAGGGCACCTGCTGTGTCCATGACCCGCAAGCCATTTCTTACCTGCTTGTCGCCTTGAGGGTGGGTGTGCCACCACCATCCTGCCCGGCGTTGCCACCAGCCGCCAACTGGTGGAGGGAGGCTGTGGCAGCTGCAAATGCTGAACTAGATCTGGGGGGAGCTGCTGCTAGTCCACGGACACCCCCCATCACAGGCCCCCCTGTGATAGTCTGTTACAACATTGCAAGGAAGTGTGTAAATTGGGAAGGGTCTCCCCAGGACTTCCCGGATTCACACTTAGAATGTTCTCCTGCATGACCTGGAGTAAGTTGCATATCTTCTCAGGGCGCCCTTCACAATGGCCATAGGAGGTTTTGAAGAGAGGCA
Organism: Taxidea taxus jeffersonii; assembly: GCA_003697995.1. Lineage (NCBI taxonomy): Eukaryota > Metazoa > Chordata > Mammalia > Carnivora > Mustelidae > Taxidea > Taxidea taxus. The sequence continues at coordinate 39,378 of RCUC01119091.1, forward strand.
CTGGTCTGCAAGAATGTCTGTATTAGAATCACCTAGAGAATTAAAGCAACAGAAGTATCCGTGCCTGGACCCCACCCTCGGGAATTCCGATTTAACTCCTCTGTGCAAGAGCCCAGGCAGCATCTACAAAATTTCAGGTGAATCAGATGTGCAGCCAGATGTCCGAAGACCCCGGAGAGATAGGAAGAGATGTTCTGAGGCAGGGTCAGGCACTGAATAAATCCAGCTGGGTGTTCCTGTCATCACGTTTTCCACTCACTTTGGCGATCCCTAAGATTTCATCTGGCTGGTGTAAGAACAAGGCCATCATGACCAGGTTCTGTTTTGTTTTTCTTAACATTGTTTCCAACACCCTCCATAGGCCGTGTGTGTGTGTGTGTGTGTGTGTGTGTGTGTGTGTGAGAGAGAGAGAGAGAGAGAGAGAGAGAGAGACTGACTTCAGCATGGTGGTCCACCCCCCTGAACCCAGATGCTCCCACTGGTGAGCCCCTCATGGAGCCTGCAGGGACTGTCCCATGGAGTGTCATACTGGCCTTTGGGGGGGGGGGGACGTGGTTCCAGCGTGGACTGTGAGCGGCCAGGCTAGCCTCTGCAGGCAGCAGGACTGTCCTGGCTGGAGTCCTGTGACGCTCCTTCAGCGACACCCTGCCAGGTACAAGGGGAGGGAAAGGGTTTAGATAGATGAGGCAGTTAATTTCGGTGTCCAGATCTTACAGCCAAGGGTCTGCAAGCAATCGCAAGTTTATGTGAATGAAGGGTACAACTGAGAAGGCTCACCTTGACAAGATAAGTGCAGCAATTATGTTTAAAAGAGCACAGAAGAACATTTCAGCACAGACCGTGTTAACTAAGCAAGGGTATAACTGAGCTCCCAGAGATCTGCGCGCCCGCCCATGCCCCATCACTGCTGCTGTTTGCGGCATGCGAGGCCCGGAAGGTGAATCAGACCTTCTGAGTGGCAGAATTTTACCATAGGAGAGACACCTTCTGTGGGTCCAATCCGGTTTTTGCTATGAGGGAAAAAATAGTGCCTGTTTAACCAGAAGAAGCTGATCTGTATAAGGCCCTGTTTCATTTTACGCGTGTTTGTATCACTTTGTTATTCCAAGAAGAGCTAGGATGCATGAGCTTATATGGTGCCTCACACTTGCAGATGTGTACAGAAGCAGTTCTCAGGAGAATCCTGGGAAGGGGGAGAGGAGGGTGCCCACTTCGTGGAGGAGCGGATGGCTGTGTGCAGTTGAAACAGTCACAAGGCGGTCACCCTGGGGGTCAGACTCATGGTCTCGCTGTGGTGCTTTCTCTATTTTACAACTTTCTGCCCTTCTTTTTTTCCTTTACTTCGAGCTTTAAAGAAGTAAAGATTTTTCTGTTTTCATCTTGAAATGAAAACATGAAATCGAAAATGTTTTAAGGGGAGAAAATCGGCTTCTGCCTAGTAACTCCAGTAAACCCACCGTGACGTTCTTCCAGACCCGTGAGAATCATGACGGTTTCCTTCTGAGGGTTCCCTGCAACATTCCAGGTCCCAATCCTGATCACAGACGTGGAAGAGGAAAAGTACAGGAGAAACCACCAAGATCCCTGAAGTAAAGGATCCCGAACATGTGACCTGGCGCCTTGGGTTGCCGTTACCATCGCTCTTTTACTAGGAACAGAATATTACGTTACAGAGTCAGGTAGCAGTTTCTGGCTCTGGAAGAAAGTAACATGGTTGCGAACACCCATAGGTATCATTCGCCAGGGAGGAGTTGGACTCCCTTTTTTATTTGCAGCCTGGGGGCACCTGGGTGGCTCAGTGGGTTAAGCCTCTGCCTTTGGCTCAGGTCATGGTCTCAGGGTCCTGGGATCGAGCCCCGAATCGGGCTCTCTGCTCGGCAGGGAGCCTGCTTCCCCCTCCACCTCTGCCTG
>RCUC01119092.1:0-16678 GCA_003697995.1 Taxidea taxus jeffersonii
TTGTCTCCATTGTATGGATGAGAGAACTGAGGTTGAGCAGGTAAATGGCAGAGGGATGCTAGGACCAAAGCCACTCTGCTTTCTGATGGGGTTCTATACCTCTTCCCTCCGCTGGATCTGGCTGTTTCTTGTAGGCACGGACATGGTCTTAGTAATTTTTGTACTCCCAGCACTTGACACAGGGTCTGGCATCAGCAGGTGCTCGGTGGATGAGGGCCTACCTGAACCGTGTGACCCTCTGCTACGTCTCTGTCATCCGGGGGACACTGTGTTGGCCCCGACACAGTTAAGTGAGATGCCGCTGTTGCCACTCAGGGGGGCTTCACAGCGGTCAACAACCAGCAGCTGGTTCACACATTGTGTGAGAGCCCTGTCGCCGGCAATCTTCGGCCTGCTAATCACCGTGTCACAGTCTAAGTGTACAGTTACCTGCTGCCCAGGTCACGATGAGAACTTCCGGTTCCGGATCCGCCATCTTTGTTTCTTCCGCCATATTCTCCCCTCTGCGCAGGGGACAGAGTCGCTCTCTGTTTTCTTCAGCTGGGCCTTCTTCGTGCCAAGTGTTTACATGGAAGATAGATCAGAAGCTTGTCTCCTGCCTTCCATGTGTCTCGAACAACAGCACAATAAACCGGCTCCACTTGCTCTCCTGCGGGGGTAGATCCCAAGCCGAGTTCATGGGGTTGGCTCCATAAAGCCATGGAAGTGGTACCTGTGGGCTTTATGGAGCCAGCTCCATGCTTCACTGCCGAGAGTGCTACCTGGCTGTGTGAGCCCAGACAGATCGGTTTGAGCAGCAGCGTGACTGCTGGGAACCTGTTCTGTTTGAGGTCTCCCATCCTCCACTTCCCGTATTACCATCCTCCCCTCCATCCTGAAACCACTGCCCAAACCTCCTCTGTCTTAGGAGGACTCCTTTATAACAAGTTCCACTTTTATTATTTTATCTTACATATGCAACAGATCTGTAAGTTAGGTTGGGTCTAATTCTGCCTTCGTGCCATTTGCTCTTGCTTTTAGCCATCTACTCCTTCTTTCTCCCTCTCCTTTTTTTTGGATTAATGAAGTATTTGTTAGTATTCTATTTTATCTCCTCTATTGGCCTTTGGGTTTTTTTTTTTTTTAAGTTTTATTTTAAAAATTATTTTTATTTTTCCTTTCTTTATTTTTTAGAGAAAGAGTGAGCGAGTGCAAATGCAAGGAGAGGGGAAAGGGCCCCAGAGAGGAGAAGAGAGAAATCTTCAGCTGACTCCACGACTCAATGCAGAACTGGAGGGAGGACTCAATCTCATGACCTTGAGATCATGACCTGAGTGGAAATCAAGAGTCTGATGCTTAACTAACTGAGTCACCCAGGTGCCCCATCCTCTATTGGCCTTTTAGTTACAACTCTTTGTTTTATCTACTGGTTAGTGAAAATATGCATCTTTAGCTTATCATAGTGTGACCTGAATTAATATGACAAGACTTCATGTGAAATATAAGGATCTTATAACAGTATGCTTCTATTTGCCTCTCTCCTCTGTGATAATGTCAGTATGTGTTTTGCTTCTGTGTATATTACAGACCCAGGAACACACTGTCATTATTTTTGCTTTAAGGAGCCAATGTATTTTAAATAAATCAAAAGAAAAAAGTGTTGTATTTCTGCCCAGTATAGTTACCATTTTTGGTACTCTTCTTTCTGTATTGTAGGTCCAGGTTTCTATCTGATATCATTTCTATTTGGCCTGAAAAACTCCCTTCAACATTTTTTTTTTTTTTTAACTGGAGAGAGAGAGCATGAGTGGGGTGGGGAGGCGAATAGGCACAGAGGGGAAGGGAGAGAGAGAATCTTAAGCAGGTTCTACGCCCAGTGTAGAGCCTGATGTAGGGCTCCATCTCATGACCCTGAGATCATGACCTGAGCCAAAATTGAGAGTTGGATGCTTAACTGACTGAGCTACCCAGGCAATACTCCCTTTTTTTTTTTTTTTAATTTATTTATTTGTCAGAGAGAGTGAGCACAGGCAGACAGAGTGGCAGGCAGAGGCAGAGAGAGAAGCAGGCTCCCTGCCAAGCAAGGAGCCCGATGTGGGACTCGATCCCAGGATGCTGGGATCATGACCTGAGCCGAAGGCAGCGGCTTAACCAACTGAGCCACCCAGGCATCCCGGCAATACTCCCTTTAACATTTTTCACTGTGTAGTTCTGCTGGTGATAAATTCTTTCAGCTTTTGTTTATCTAGACATATCTTTATCTTGCCTTCCAACTGTGTTTGTCTTGTTTAAGATACGTTGAGATTCTTGGATTGGTGGGTTGGTATTTTTCATCATATTTGGAAGTCATTGCTTTTCTTGGAAATATTTCTTCTTCCCCAATTTCTCTCTGCTTTCCTTCAGAGACCTCAGATATGCCTATGTTAGATGGGCTAATATTGTCCTATATGTAACTGAAGCTCTATTCTTTTTTTTTTTTCTTTTTTTCAGTTCTTTTTCTCTGTGTGCTTCAATTTGGTTAATAATATTCTGTCTTCAAGTTTACCAATCTTTTCTTGTGCAGTGCCCAATCTGCTGCTAAGCCTATTGTGCATTATTTCTATTACTGTTATTAAGTTCTACAGTTTCCATTTTGTTCTCTTTTGTAGTTTATCTGAGAGGATTATCCATCTACTCATTCCTTATGTCTGTTCTTTCCCTTTAAATTCTTGAACATACTCATTTTTGTCATTTTAAAGTCCTTGTCTGCAAATTCCATCTGTATTGCCTCTGGGATTCTTTCTTTTGAATCTTTGTTTCCTTCTTTTGACATGTCATCCTTCTTTATTACATGCCAAAGCTTATAGATTTTATTGTCTTCCTTTTAAGAGTGTTGGGTTTGTCTTGGCGGCAGCTGGCTCCTGGTAGGCCAACTTGATGCTGCTGAGCACCAGCCTTTGGCTTTGTTAAGGTGGGTCCAGGACAGCCCCCCTCCAGGGCCAGGTGGCCCAGCAACTATGGTGCAGCTTCTCCTGAATTTCAGCTGAATGTCCAGAACAATAATTATGTTCTCACCACTCACTATAGCCGCTGAGAATATCAGTGTCTCCCCCACTCTGTGACCTCTGGGATCTCTGTCAGGACGCAGCTCCTGACAGAGCTTTTTTTTCCCTGGGCCTTGGTGTTTCACTCTGCACATGTGCAGCCAAAGATTCAGGTAGTCCCCGCATGGTTTTCTGGGTTTCTTCTCTGTGTATCTTTCTCCTCTCTAGTACTCTGCCCTGTTGACTTCAGCCCCCTGGGGAACCCACATGTTTGGTCTTTTTTTTCTCCTGCCTTGGCTTGGGTTCTACCTCCCTGTGCTGTGGTTTGGAAAGCCCCCAGGCTGAAGGCCAGAGTGAATGTGGATTTCACCTCTTTTGTTTTTCTTCTCATAAGGTTCCTATCCCTGCACCATCTGTAGTTTAGTAACTGAAGAGAGTTGTCTCATATATTTTGTTGAGTTTTGTTCTTGTTTATGGTGGGTGGGTAAGTCTGATATCCCTTTCTCTGTCATGAGGATGCCGCAAGTTACTCTGTAGTTAGGTGAATGTTACTAGTCTATTTTATAGTGGAGGAACCTCAGGCTTGGAGTTTATAAGTGCCTTGCTCCAGATCGTACCAGAAGCAGCTGAGTAAGGGGTGGTGCTCAGATTGGAGTCCATGCCCAGGTTCTAGAGCAGGGTTCTTGACCTCACTTCCTCTTTGTGCTTTTCCTTTTCCATCTTGTTCCTCTCCAAAGAGAAGATACAGCAGTCTCTTATGCTCAGATCTTCAGTTCTATCATATTTCACATTATTTCTCATTTTTGTGGCTTTGAACCTTGTTCTTCTTTATCTGGCAAATTCCACATTTTTAATATTCACCCTCTCTTGGTGCTTCTGTTTATGTCAGACTATCTAGCCATGTTTCTTACTTATTTTCATATTTCCTCAGTCCCAAGCACTGTGCTTTCACATAGACATCTTTTCATAAGTGTCAACTGAGCTGAAGAAGAAATTAGTTTTATTTCATTCATTTTCCACCCTTACACCCTATGTGCTATTGAAAACAGGTACTCAGGGAGGCCCAGGTGGGGAGAAGAAGTCTGTAGGTGTCAGAGAGGCCCCAGAATCTGGCTGCCTCTCCACACACAGCCTGTGAATGGGTTTCTCTGTGAATATGGGTTGTCGGCTGATGATTCATGCATTTCTTTATTGTTCTTGGCACACTAGGATTAGCCCACCACCTTTTCTCTTCTCTCTATACCCTACTTCTCCTGGGAACACTTCTATAAATGTCCCTTTTATTATCCATCTTGATCATGCCACTAAAGTCTATCTACTTCATTTTACCATTACATTTTTCCTACATTTTCTAGCACAGTCTAGAATTTTGTATGAAGTTTCCTTATTCTTGCTCTATCTTTCTCTTTTCTCCTAGTTTCAAGCTCTTCTAGAAGCCTTTCTATGGTACTTTAAATTCCACCTTTTCTATTCCAATTTCTTCATCCTGGTCCCTCGGTTGATTACTTCTACTTGAGGGATTCTGGTTTTCTCTTTTAAAACCTTTGATTTCAGGGCCACTTTCCTTGACACTTACTTCCTCATATCATTTTCTATCGTGTCCACCACTGCCATCCTGGGAGGATCAGAGGCCTGCCCTCCCCTTGATCTCTCTTCTTTTACTTTGTAGTCTCTTCTTGTCCCATCAGGAATTTACCCTCTTCTTTATACCTCTGCCAAATGTCTAGTTTTTGAGAAGTGAATTTTGGCTATTACCTTCATCAGTAAAAATGGGAGCATCATTTATGTCACATGTCACAACCTCTGTGCTTTTTTTTGTACATAAATAATGTCAACTCCCCTGGCTCATTTCCATTTGATAACTGTGTAGCCAACTGTTGGCATATGTGTTTAAATAAACATTTTGTAATCCTATGTCCTTTCAACCTGGGTTATTTGTTGGCGCACTTACTTTAGATCATTCATTTCTTTTTTTCCCTCAAGAACCAGTGGAAATCTTCCTTTTCTCCCCTGATCCATACCTATCTTGTGGTGTTTTGGGAGGGGGTTGTTTTTACATATGATTTTTCCTTTTCACATTTCTTTTGGGGGTTATAAGGATTTATTTGGGGGGATATGCATATCCATGAGGTGGATAGTTTTGTTTCTTCAATTCATAAGTATCATTATGCATCATTAATCAAGATTCCAGAATTCTTGAGAAAATTCCCATTATAAACTAAAAATAAAAATCTCATTTATTTAAAATTGTCTGGTAAGGAAACCCACAGATCTGGGTCTTCTCCACATTTCTGGAGAATGATCTGCTCTGAACAGGTAATATCCAGACTACTTCTTGTACAAACTTCTGTCTAGTTTATTTTTCCTTAGAGTCCTTTAAGTGGTGGTTAATTCTTGCCTTCTTTTTAGTGGTAATTTCATGCTTACTTTGAATTATTATTTATCCTGTTTTTGTGAATTTAATTAGTCTTTGAAAACTTCTTTTAAATTTCTTTTCCTTTGTTTCCTTTTTTCCCTGCCCACTCCTCCAGGACTTGGTAACATGTGCAGTGAGTTGGCCAAGTCTCTCTATCACTTTCAATTAGCTGCTCCTCCTTCTCTAGTTCCTCTTTCATGCACTTCACAGAACTTTCCTCCTGCAGTCAGGCTTCTTCTTGTAGGTACCTTTTCTCATCCTTCTAGATATTTCCTCAGTGCCCTGATCACCTTGGCCTGGCTTCTTTCATCAATTCCTTTTTACTTTTTTGCCACCACCAGCTGAAATCGATCTTTTTTATTTCCCCCTTTCTCCCTGATGCTCTGCTAACCTCAAGTCCCAAGTAGCTTCCTTAAATCCATTTGAGCAGATGTTCCTACCATGCCTTTCATTTGCACCTTCGAAGCCAGCCCAGTTGGTCCAGCGTCCATGTTTTTATGACCTGTTCCTGTGCAGTCTGCCGGTCCTTTCTCCAACAAAATTTACATTGCTGGCTATGGTTTTATACTCAACACCTGAATGTTTGACTTCACGTTACCCTCAAATGATTTCTTGGGCTTCATCTTCTGTAGGTCTTTATCCTGTATAAAAAGCATAGGAAAATATTTCAAGTTTTCTCACAACAGTCAGTTTCGTATATCCTCAGTCTAAATCCCATAATGGTCAACTCTTACTGGATCTACCAAGATGGTTAATACCTAACCAAATCTCATTAATTGAATCATAATGTATTTATGAAGAAGGTCTTTAGATTGGACCTGACCTGGAATCACCAGAAAGTTCCTATAGTATCTTGACCCCTTTTTATTGATAAAAGTCTCTAAAATAAATCCAATTTCTCTGGTGGTCAGTCTGAACTTCATACTTCTTACTATTTATTTCTAGGGAGGTCTTCAAATCTATACTTTGGGTTGAAAATTGAAAATCAGGTTTTCTACCACAGGTCTCAAGACCACAGGGGACTTTAGAAGGCATTGAATACAAATTGGCAGGTTAAACTTGTCAGCTGAAGGACATGAACGTTGACCATGGAGCTGTGTCATACTCAGAAAAAGAACTGTGGGACTCTGACATGAGACCCTAGCTATGGGCCTTTGCTCTCAGGGGTCTGCATGGTGTCGGGCATCAGAGGAACGGACTCGAGTCTGATTGTGTTGTCTCCTACCTATGTAACCTTGGATATGTCCCCTGACCTCTCTCTGGCCTCCTAATATTATTCCTAATACTATCTAAGATTACTACTTATATCACTTATTACAATATTGTGTTAATGTTAATGCTAATGTTTTCTGTGATGTTTAAGTGAAAGGTACTTGGTCATTTTTTAAAGTTGCACACCAATCTTATTTTTCTATAAAATTTGTATGGAAATTTATTATTTTAAAGTTGAACCATATTTACACAACAGATAAGGACACTGCAGTCAGAATAGGCTAAGTGAATGTTAAAGCAATTAGCAACAGAGGTAGGAATGGACCCCAGGCTCCTGCCTCTCCGGGAAGGGAGTGGAGGGAGCTCAGAGGATTTGGGGAGCTTCTTTGAACAGGTGAACAGGTGAGTAGGTTCTGAAAGCAAAGGACAGTGAGACATGACAGTAAGAGGCTATTTATGTGTGTCAGGTGTTGAGTGAGGAGAGCAGAACACAGAATGAAGTCTTTCAAAAGTGAGTTACTGCTTGGCCCTATTCCCAGAATGCCTACTAAGCTGAAACTGCCCAAGGGAAGGGGCCTTCGTTCTTCCACAAATCCTTTGATATTCTTTTACAAATGAGTTTGTGTGGATGGTAGGGAATGCTAAGGAGTCGTAGGAGGTGAAGTTTTCTTCCCTCAAACCAGAAGAAGTGTAGCTGGGGGGACATACCGTGAGGGTGGGAAGGAGGGAGGGAGGCTGGAAGCAGGGCACCGGGAGTGGCAACTGTAGGCGGGCAGCATGGTTCCATCCTTGGTACCATCTGGGCCTGGCCAGGTGGATAGAACAGCCCTCTGGCTTAAGGGGATGGATTCTTTGATGTCAGCTACCATCTCTCCCTTAGCATGTTCTAAAGGTAGAGCACCTCTTTTCAGGGCTGTGGGCTGGCTGCTTCGAACATCTTCTAGTAAGACTTTCCCTGGAAAGTGATGGAATGAGACAGGGACACACTCAGGAAATAGGGAGAGGAGGGGCTAGAGCCCCCACAGTTTGGTATTTTTTTTTTTTTTTTTTGTGGACCACACAAACGTTTGGTGTCTCTGAAAAGATCCAACCAGCCTAATGCCCTGATTCAAGGTTATCTCCCCTTTTGGGTGCTAGATTCCCTAAGAGAAAAGCAGAGGAACTGATGCTGAGCTCTGCCTTGGGCTGGGAGGGACCAGGGCCCTGCTCTAGGCTTCCGGCCACCATTACTCTGGCGAGACTAGAGAGAACTACTCTGGGGATGAGTGGCCACAGTCTTTAATGGGATGTCAGGCTCAGGTCCAGGGCTCCAAGCCTGCTCAGAACTCCATGCCAGGACTCCCCACTTTCCCTTATCTTTGGATGGCAATCACACAAGACCAAGATGTCAAACTGTCACTAATTTCCTGACCAAGTCATCTGGTATGTGGCAGGGCCCCAGGCATCTGACTCTATGACTTTGAACCACGTTGACCTTATTTGTATGTTCAGATCCTAAAAGCACTGCATGTAGGATCTGCTCTGCCCCCCACCATCAAACCTTTGTCTCCTGATCCTTCATCCCCACCACATCATTAAAACAAATCCCAAAAAAATCCCCAGAACTAAGAAACCAACAAAACGACATTGACAAAAACCAAATGAAACCCCCCTTTAGAAAAGGAAACCCCAAACATCATTCTCATCAACCACTCCAGGGGGAAGCTAACTTTCTGTCTTCCAGAAAATGATAGAAACACGCTCTTCAGAAAGCACCCAGCACATGAATCACGGATCCTCCCACGACTTCAACTGCATGAAAATAGACAGTTCATCTGCTTCCATTCCTAGTTTTCCTGCCCAGAAGTCATTATCCTTTGGTGACATCAGAACTGGTTGTTCCAAGGGGTGGTTGCTGGTGAGGGCAGCAGGAAGTACCAGCTGGTCGGGTGCCTGGGCAGACCGGTTCTGAAATGTCCCAGGAGGGCAAAGGCTGAGAGCCACGCTGGGATGCAGGGAGGACAGCTGGCAGAGGACACACTCTGAAGATGACCCAATCGAACCCCTATCTACTTCCTGTTTGGGACCAGAGAGGGCAATTGACCTGCTTCTAGTCATTCCATGAGTGGGCAGAGAAATGAGACGGAGACAGAGCGTGATGTGTCCAAAAGTTCTTCCAGACATGACAGTTGGCAAGCTTTGGATCAGGCTGCTGCCCTTGTTGTAGAGGTGGGTTGGTGCTTGAGGGAGCAGGACAGCTGAAACATCACTTTGCATGGGAAAGAGCACAAGGAGGGAATCAAATAGATGGATTCTCAGTGGGGGCTGTCCTGCCAGCCATGTCTCAGCAAGGGCTGGAACTAGACCAGGGATAGACAGACTGCCCCAGGGGCTCCATCCAGCCCTCTGCCCATTTTTGCACAGCTGGTGAACTTAAGAAATGGCTTTTGTGTTTTTAAATTATTGAGAAAGAAATGAAAAAAATGTAACATTTTCACTACACATGAAAATGATATGAAATTCACATTTTGGTGTCCATAAATAAAGTTTTATTAGAACGCAGCTGGGTCCGTTCTTTTGCACATTGTCTGCGGCTGCCTTTGGGCAATATCTACTTGCTGTCCCTTTACAGAAAGACTAGTTACTAGTTTTTCTGTAAAGGGTTACTAGTCCCTGGGCTAGATGACTCTGGAAAGTCCTTGAGGCTCTCACATTCTAGGTAGGGTAACACATTTGCTTACCCCCTCCCCAACTTTAGCCAGAGTTCTCCTTGTGAATTCTCCACGTGTTCCTACCACTTGCTGTAGGGGTTGGATTCAGCCCAAGGGAAGCAGAGTTCCAGGAGGCTCTGGCTTAAAAGCCTGGGCTCTCATAAAAGGTAGGGGGACAGAGAAGAATGAGAGGAAGGTGACACTGGGCATGGAACAGAAAACCATGTCTTAATTTAGTCATCAGGGTTATATTTTGATCCACTGAAAGCTGAGCCAGCTGAGTGTTGCACTTCCCTTCATGCTTCTAAAAGCTCACACTCACAGCAGAATTTCTGGCAGGCTGGAGACAGGGACTAGCTATTGGGAAGGGTCTTTAACAGAGTAGACACTGAGGAGGGGAAAGACCATTTTCTCCCAAGTCCCCTCTTCTCCTCTGAGCCTTCACGTGGTAGACCAGGTCAGGAGACAGGAGTGTGGGGAGGTTCTAGCCCCGCAGCCTGGAGAAGAGCCCTGGATTAGGCTCTGCCCCTGCGGTGAGAAGGGTCCTGTGGCCTGGCTTCTCCCAGCCTCAGGCCCCAGCTTTGCCCCTTGGTCCTCTCTGTCCTGCGTTCCTTGACCATGTTCTGTGGCTGGAACTGCAGGGCAAGCTGCTCCACTTGGGGCTGTCTCTTTAACCAGAGAAGCCATGCCTTTGTGGAAATGCTTCCAACTACAACTTGTGGGCAGCTCTTACTATACGGCTGCAGCTCAGTTCCCATTGTCACAGGAAATTCGCAACAAAAAATAGCTTGGGAATTTCTTCTTCTCTCCTATGATAGAAGACACGAAGATAGAGGGATTGTGCATGTGCGTGTGCGTGTGATGGGCACAGGGCACTGTCACCACCCCTGGAGCCAGTTCCAAACTCAAAGAGTTTAGGGAGGTTTGGACCAGGTTTCCATTCAGGAATTTCTCCTACACCTCATCTGACAAGTGACACTGAGTCTCAGTACCCCCCACCCCACAAAGTGCTCCTCTCTTTGATGACTTCTATCATGTTCTCCTCATCCCTGGCCCAGCCTGTCACACAGGCCTGGACCTCTCCAGCTGAACATCTGATTTGTCACAATCCTCTACACTCTGCTTGCCTTCTTGGAGACCCCTCCCAGGAGGCATCTAGGTGTTGCAGAAGGAACACAAGCTTTGCTAGAGATTTGAATTTTGGGCATTGAGCTGTGTGACTGGAGAAATTACTTAAATTCCCTGTGTCTAGATAGAAAAATAAAACATGACTTTACAGCATAGTTGTGCTGATGAAATGAGATAAATGTATAATATGTGTGGTACAAAGTTAGCCCTCACAAAAAGGATATACATCCCATCCCTGCCACATTGGCTTTCTTTTCTGTGTTCCTCTAATGTAGCTTCCAGAACAGAATGCAATAGTCCAGATATGGCTTGAACAATGCAGAGTACAGTGGAGCCATTTCATCCCTATTAAGGACAACAATCTTCTTCTAATGCAGCCTAATGTGACCTTGACTTGCATTGTTGGTGTTGTTTGAGATGGCCTCATTACTGGAAGAGCACTCCTGGGTTAGGAATCAAAACATCTGCATTCTTTTCTAGTTCTTTCATTCATTTTCCCGACAAACGTTAATTGAGCTTTCATTGTGTACCACGGACCAGGGCATAGCAGTGAACAACACAGACAACCGCACCCCAGCGAGGGAGCAGGCAGAGTACAAATGGTGAAATGTATAATACAGTGCTAGGACGGGATAAGAACAATAAATAAAAACAAACCAAACCAAACAAACAAAAAGCTAGCTAAGGGAATGAGGGACTCCTGATACTAACTTGTTATACACTCAGTAGAGCAAAGAGACTGAACCAGATCTCTTCAAACAATGCTCACAAGAGCCCCCTGGGTTTGGGAAGGTGCCTTCTGGGTCTTTACTGGGTGAGGTGAATTGCCGGGAAAGGGTGCTGACTCATCAGACTCTTTGCCTCTGCTCCTAAATAGAGCAGTACCAAAATGTCTTCATTTAGCCTCTGTGTAAAATTCTCATCAACAGAAACATGCTGTTATTTAAAAAAAAAGCTTGAGATCCTCTATATTGGATAGTCTCTGTGTTCTCTGCTAGCTCAAAGACTGTGAGAATTTCTAGAATTTTTTCATTTGAACTGCTGCTATACCAGATCTCCCTCTTTGGTCTAGTGAGTGGTGTAAAATAGCATTTACATCTATTAGTGTGAATTTTTATCTTCTTAGTTTTGGTCTATTGATCTGGTAGGCTAAGATAATTTTGCAGCATGAATTCTAACATTCATGTTTCTTCTGAAATCTGTTTTATTTGCCTTTTATATCTTTGTCCAGGATGTTTATATAAAAATGTTGATTAGGATGGAGCCTAGGGCAGAGGCCCTTGATTCTTTAACAGACTAGGAGGTTGATCTAACCATAATCAATGGCCTTTGAATTTTGTATGTCCAAATGACTATAGACTTGTCTGAGTATCATAGCAGCCAGCCAATATTTCCTCTTCTTACCTCAATGCTATCTCATTATCTGTACTTATTTCAAGGCTGCTATCTATCAAGGTCTGGGACTGACCCTGGGGAAACAAGATAAATAAGACACCAGGGGTTCACAGCTAGTAGGCAGGATGGAAATGCAAACCAGTACTCAGCCATATGATGAGGGCCTGAGGACCATAGGAACCAGGACACTGAGAGAAAGTGCTCAGCTTTGCCTGGAAATGTCCAGGTGATTTTCTCAATCAAGAATATATCTCGGGATGATCTGGTTCAAAAAGGAACCCATGAGAAATGTTGTCTGAAGTCAGATGAAATCTAGATAAGTGACACCAATGGCAGCCTTCTGATCTTGGTACTCAATACCTGTTTCTTGGATTTATTTTTTAAAGGGGAGACATAATCTAGTAGATCAGGGGGCAGATGCAATCATGGTTGGAGGGGATGGAGGCATTAGCTTAGGGCCATAGGGAAGCTGACTCAGGCAGGAGCAGTGAGAGCACAAAGGAGAGATCAGGGGCAGGAAAGTCGGGGCTTGTTGAAAAAATGGAGAGGAGGACTGAGGGAGAGTGAGAAGTGGTTCAGCATTCTAGATTTTTCTATCTGGGGCACCTGGGTGCCTTTTGGTGCTATTATCCAGGACCATGAGGAGGAATACGTTCCAGGTTCACAGACTTATGAGAGATCTGGTGGAAAATTATTTTTCCCATAATCTTTTCCCTTCCAATTCTTTGATTTCAGATTTCCACCCACCGCTAACTGCTTACTTAGGAGAGGATGGCTTCTGCTGGGTGCCAGGAATGGGGGAGAGAGCAGTGGAGATTTCCTTTCTCCCCTAGGGACGCTTAAACGGCAACACACCCTCTTCAACTTGACCTGGCTGCATCCTTCCTAAGCTTCAGCTTCAGTTTCCAAGTGGAAGGAGTATTTACCTGTCACACACTTCTGTTAGGGTTACTCATTTATTCCAGTCTGCCAGAAACTTTCACAGTTTTAATAATAAAGTTCCCGCCTACTATGAGACCCTTCAGTCCCAGGCAAATGGGACGGACTGTAGGTCATCTTAGATGTACTCGAGGTGCAAGGCATGCTTAGTGTGTGCACAAAACATCCTAGGCGGCCTGGGGTAGGAAATGCAATTTCTGGAACACAGCGTCGCTCTTAAGTCTTACCCGCCCCATGAGAGGTCCACAGGGGCGGGAAGGCGGCAGAGAGAAGCCAGGGTGGCTTTGTGTGTTGTTGTCCCCATCGAAGTCACCCCAGGACAAAACAAAACAAAACAAAAACTAGAGGGGCTTGAGCAAAGCTGTGGGTGGGCTGCAAGTTGACCCTGCTTGAGTCAACCCTCTCCCCCTTTCACTTTTCTGAGCACTTAACTGAATGGAGAAATTGAACAGAGAAATCCAAGAAGACACAACAAAAGGAGGAGCTGGGCTCTCCGTCCCTCACAGAAGCTTCCCGGGAGCTCTCTCCATCCTCCCCACACCTCCCAGTAGGCTCCCTGTCCCCGAGAGGCCACTTACTGCTGCAGGAAGCTGGGGGAACAAAATAGCCAAAGACACAGTCTTCTATGAAAAAAAAAGTGTGGGGTCCATAAAACCAAATGACCATCGGTCGATATCCAGAGACAATGGTGGGCAAAGAAGGCATGTGCGGGGTTTTACGTCGCCTTCTCTTGTTCCCCCCCCCTCCGCCCCCCGCACTTACATATGCTCTCCCTGGGGAGGGATGCAGGATGGTGACATTCCACCTCTCTTCACTTCCTGTATGAAGCATAAGAAAGCCTTTGGCAAATCGACTCCGAAATTTATCGTTCAGCCCAAATCCAGCAGCCCCCTGGCACCCCACCCTCTCCCCCCAACAAAGGTTAAAGAATTCCCACAGGGTGCAAGAAAGGGTTATTGAAAACAGCAGGGTTTTTTTTTTTTTCTTAACTTCAGCACTTCTGGTAAATCTCTGATCCAGCATCTAGTGGTTAACCACTGATACAGGAAATGACATTTAACGTTTTTATCACTCAGCCAGAAATGGAAGAACAAGGCAAGTCTGTGTTTAGGGAAGATGGATGGTTGCCCACCACCTTCATCTTAAAGGCACACCATCTCTTTTTCTGATCTCTGGGGTTGTTGGCGGCTAACCCCCCCCTCGGCCCACTCACTGGCTTCGCTGGCAGTTAAGTGCGAATGGCTGGAGAACAGTCACAGTCTTGCCGCTGAGGATGGGGCTCCAATTGTTGTCAGCTAGGAAAAGCAATCAGTTCCCCTTTTTCAGGAACCGTTGCATGTGGGGCAGGCAGGAAATGAGTGTGGATGCCCGGGGTCCCAGGCACTTCCAACCACAGCATCAGCTCCGGGCGGTGGTTGACAGGGGTGGGGCGGGGGGAGGGTTGGCAAGGGGGGAGGCGCTGGGCCTGGGGCCACCTCGTCAAGGTGAGACTTTGAACGGAGCCTCTGTCATAGCTAAGTGGAGAACAGTCCTTGGAGGGTTTTTAACCAGCAAAGCAAGAGTGTTGAACACCACAAACCACAGTGAGAGAAATGACATTGACATTTGGTTTCACTTGCAGTTTCCCTGGGTTACTGGGTTCTTCTCCATTTCTCGTTGCCCTTTTGGGACGAGGGGCTTTCAGTGCAGCTGCTAAGGGAATTCCTCGGAAGAGCATGAAGGACAGCAGCAAGAACAGTAGTAAGCGCTAACACTGGTGAGTAGGACTGCTCAGAGCTGAAACCAGCAGGGTTTGAAACCCAGTGTCTATGTTGCCAAAGCCATTTACTACCTAAGCCCCGCCTCCTTGCCCAGCCTCCCCCACACCTGCTGGGCAGAGAATCAGGAGCCTGAGGGGTCTGACCCTGGATGCCCTGGTCGGGCTGGGAGGGAATCAGTCAGTGCGTTGTTGGCAAAGACGGCTGTATCCCCATAATAATTAGGGCTCAAATTCTCTGATAAAATCTCCCAGATCTCTTCCTTCTTTTACTAGAAACTAGCATGATCCTGTTTTTTCTGACCTTGGCTAATTGAATTAGAAAAAAAAAAAGAGTGACTTGGGTACAAAATTCTCCTGCTCTCTGCTGCCCTCCCGCAAATGCATCTCCATCAGCACAAGGAGGCAGGGTGGTCGAGTGGGTGAACTCAGAGAACATGCCAGGTTGGTGTTTGCTGCTCAGTGCCCTGCCCAGGAAACCATGCTCAGTATTTGTTACCCAGACACATCTCTGGTGCCACACAGCCCCTTTCTTCTCTGCACAGAGGACAGCGTACATTCGGAAGAACACGTTTATTTTCAGAGCTCTTTAGGTTTCGTTACCTCTTTGATACGAGGACACAGATGGATAAACAGCCTCCCAGGGGTGGTGAGTGGTCCTCACCTTGATGCCTTCCAGAAAAATGCACAGCAGAAATACAGGTGACTTGCCAGGAGCGGTCAGTGACTTCTGGTGGGTGATACACACCCAGGCCTGGCATGTTCTCTGAGCTCCACGAATTCCAGTCTACCTAGTGGTGCCCATCTCTGGCCACCTGCTAGGAACTTACAGAACACCCATGTACGGCCCCACCTGAAGAGCTCCTTGTTTAACTGGCACTAGCTTTTTTTGATAAGGTCCCTTGGTGATTCCGATGCACAGAGTAGACAGTCACTGATCTAGATGGAGGTACGATCAGCTAAATAAACAAACACTAAAACTACAATGCAGATTGCTATATGCTCTGATTTTGACACATACAAGTTGCTATGGGAGCATGGAGTCAGGGCCCCTTCCCCAGCCTCGAGAGAGTTGGGGAGATTTTGTGAAATAGGAAGCCTCACAGGCTCAGATTTCCAGAACAAGAATTAAGCAGGTGATTCCGGGCCCCGGGAGAGGGTAAGAGAATTTCCAGAGAGACCGAGAAGCATTTTCTGGGTCCAGGAGTGAAAAAGAACAAGACACTCATGTGGGATTGCAAGTAGTTTACTGTGGCTGGAAAAAGCCAGGTGGGAAGCCCAGTGATAAAGTCAGAGTTGTGGGGCACCTGCTAGGCTCAGTTGGTTAAGCGTCTGCGTTCTGCTCAAGTCATGGTCCCGGGGTCCTGGGATCAAGTCCCACATTGGGCTCTCTGCTCAGCCGGGGCCTGCTTCTCCCTCTCTCTCTGTCTGCCACACCTCCCTGCTTGTGCTCTCTCTCCCTGTTGAATAAATAAATAAAAGCTTAAAAAAAAAAAAGCCATTGATGTGGCCAGGGCCAGCACCTGAAGGGTATGGAAGGCAATAGTAGGAACTTTGAACTATATCCCGAGGGAGAAAGGGAGCTAATGAAGAATTATAATCAGAGAAGGGACTGGGATCCGTTTTGCTAGAACCAGCTAGGAGAACTAGCTGTGGTTGTGTGAATACCAGAATCCGACTGTGTGAACACTGGATAGGAAGGTAACTGGGTGGAAGTAGGAAGGAAGTTAGACTATGCTTCAGTGAGAGCTTCCTGAACTACGTTAGTGGTTATGGAGATAGCAAGAGGAGGGTGGATTTGAGAGATAAGACAACACAGAATCATTTCAACTTTCGACGCGGGGAGTGAAGTGAGACAAGAGTCAAGGATAAGTTTCAGGCAGTGGGGTAGATGGCGGTGCTGTCCCCTGGGCTGACCATGTGGGAAGCTTTCCACGGAAATGAGTAGGATTAGCCTGCCAGCTGCTCATAGAGACTCCTAGAAGCTAGCCAGGATGGGATGGGCCTCTTCTGGCAACTGGGGGTGGGGAGGGTGTCTCTGGGGCCTACTCCAGTCTCCCGTGGGTGACTCAGAGCTCCTGGAAGCATCAGGGAAGGGTATATATCTTGGTGAAAAGATTAGGGCATCTGCTGACTTCTT
>RCUC01119093.1:0-11401 GCA_003697995.1 Taxidea taxus jeffersonii
AAGTGACCTTCAAAGAGTTCATTTCCCTACCCAACCTCACCTTTCCTTCACCTTCTCCCCCAACCCTCCTTCATCTGTCTCCCTCTCTCTTTTCTCTTGAAGCCTTGCCCAGAGGATGGGCTCCAGTTACAGAGGTCCATGATTGCACAAATCTCAGATAGAAATCCCATCTGTCTGGCCCCTGTGAGCCAAGAAGTGTGAATGGAACCACAGAGAGGAGACAGCTAGAGAAGGGGATCCCCCAGTTCTGTTTGTGAGCCCACTCAAGTCTCAGGGTCAGCACCCAAGATGCCCATGGGCAGGACAGATCCAAAACAGAAAGCAGAGGCTTTGGAAAACTAAACTGCATGGGCCACTATTCAGAGACAGTGAGCCAGAACTAGCAGCCTAAATTTAATGATGCCGATTGCCTCCATAAAAAAATAAATAAATAAACAACCTTCTCCAGGATTCCAAAAGGACCGAGAGTTTACACAATGCAGTATCTGCCGTGTTCAGGACCATGCAAAATAACTTAATTTACAAAGAACCAGGGAAATGTGACCAATTCCCAAGGGAAATGACAATCAACAGATGCTGACCCCAATATGACCCAGATGTTAGAATTATCAAGTAAAGGCTTTAAAGTAACCATTATAGGGTGCCTGGGTGGCTCAGTGGGTTAAAGCCTCTGCCTTCAGCTCAGGTCATGATCCCAGGGTCCTGGGATCGGGCCCTGCGTCAGGCTCTCTGCTCGGCAGGGAGCCTGCTTCCTTCTCTCTCTGCCTGCCTCTCTGCCTACTTGTGAAGTAAAATAAATAAATAAAATCTTAAAAAAAAAAGTAGCCATTATAGCCATGCTCCATGAGGCAAACTATCTTAAAATTAATGGAAAGCTGGGTATATAAAACTATACCCAGAAACTATAAAAAAGAACAAAATGGGATAGAATTGAAAACTAGAAAGGGGTTCAAGAGTGCATTTTTCAAGATAGAAGATATTTCTGTGTGTTGATGGGGCTGATCCAGGAAAGAGGGAAAATTACGGATACAGGGAGCAAAGATCAACTTTATAGCAATATCCTTGAGTAAGTGGGAAGGGACAGAGTCCAGTGCAAGAAGAAGGGCAGGCCTTGGATAGATATACAGATGAGAGTATGGATAGGAAGGAAATCAGAGTCTATAAGTACAGATGCGGTGGGTGTGTGTAGTTTCATCACCAAAAGGATATACTGTCTTCAAAATGTCTTTACTTTGTCAGTGAATTGAGAAGCAAGGCCACCAGCCGATTTTAAGGAAGGGTGAGAAGATGCTGGAGGCTTGAGGAGAAAAGAAAAGGCATGGAGAAATCATTTTGGAGAGTGAGTACCTGGATTAGGGGGAAAGTGCCCAAATTCAGCAAGGCTATAAGGGTTCCTTTGTAGACAATGTTAAAAGTCACAGACAACTGGAATTTTCAAATTGTCTGAAATTTTCAAATTGTCTGAAAAACATTATATCCTGGGATGCCTGGGTGGCTCAGTTGGTTAAGCAGCTGCCTTCGGCTCAGGTCATGATCCCAGCGTCCTGGGATCGAGTCCCGCATCGGGCTCCTTGCTCGGCAGGGAGCCTGCTTCTCCCTCTGCCTCTGCCTGCCACTCTGTCTGCCTGTGCTCGCTCCTGCGCTCTCTCTCTATCTGACAAATAAAATAAATAAATAAATAAGAAAAACATTATATCCTACTAAATGCTACACAGCCACCTTATAAACACTCCTAAGTCATTTCCTCAGGAACCAGTCCCAAATGTTGGATACCACTTAAACCTTAACACCCAGCACCAGGGGCAATGGGCTGGACAGAAAGTGTAAAGAGGTCTCTATATTTGCTTTGTGACAGATACACCACATCAGCTCAGATAGTGGGAATGAGTGTGGAATACTGAAACCTGGCAGGCAGGCAAAGGTCAGCAGAGGGAGAGGGAAATTCCAAACTGGGAATTCTTCCAATAACAGACCATAAAAACTATTCCAGGAGAAGCCACAAAAGAGGATTGCTCAACTGTAGAAAGAGCCGTCTCATTTTGTCCTCATAGCTGAGCACTTACTGATGATGTTTGACATCAATGCAAATCAGGCACCCAACTGAGAAGGTAAATAGGCTTAAGGAATATCCCTATGGCCCCAGCTTATTAAAAAAAGAAGCCCCAAGACAAGTAGGGCACAGAGAAAGGTCAAGAGAAAAGCCATAACTGAGAGAACTTAGAGGCAGCTGAGAGGAATCAAAAGTAGTTCCTGGAATGTAACAAGCCAAAAATCTTAAACACATAAAAATAAAGAAGGAAATTCTGTAGCTCTTGACTCATGAAGGAGGGCTCTTCAAAATATGAAATATTTTTTTCTGAATAGGCAACATCTGCAAACTAAGGGGGAGGTGCCAGGAAGCAAAGAAACCCATTCAGGAGTGGACAGAAGAGCCTCCCACCCGTGACAGGGCATTCCTGGTGACAGCGACAATGATGACAAGAACAGAAAACACACCACTGTTGAGCGCCGCATGACCCCAGGCAGGCGCAGGGCTGGTATTTCTCGTCGTGTCATCCTGACGCATCACGATCCTGGTTTTATAGGTGAGAAAACAGTCTCACAGATGTTGTGCCATTGATACCAGAGAAAACACATTTTGAAGTTCTGTGGAATAGGAGCTATTATTCTCTGTATTGGAATCCTTAAAGGTAAGGAAATCCAAGACTGCAGCGAAGTCATGACCCAGATGCTAGAATTATCACAGAAAGGCTTTCAAGTAGCTATCACAGCTCTGTTATAAAAATGTTACAGCTGGGACACCTGGGTGGCTCAGTTGGTTAAGCGGCTGCCTTCGGCTCAGGTCATGATCCCAGCGTCCTGGGATCGAGTCCCACATCGGGCTCCTTGCTCGGCAGGGAGCCTGCTTCTCCCTCTGCCTCTGCCTCTGCCTGTGCTTGCTTGCTCTCTCTCCCTCTCTCTCTCTGTCAAATAAATAAATAAAAATCTTAAAAAAAAAATGTTACAGCTATGTTTAAAAAAGAATTCCAACAATTTAACTCCACGTGAAGATCACTCTCATTCTGAGATACGGACAGACAGAGACACTTGGAGAATGTTGATCAAATGACCCCTACAGCTGCCTCTAGATGCTAAAAAGCTGTGATCCCCGCTGCTTCTCTCCAAACATCCTCTCACTGGAATGTGCTCATGTGCATGAAATCTAACAAGTAGCCCTCCCCCTTTTCCCAAGGCTCCCGCACACACAGTGGAGTCCGGCAGTGCCCACCATGGTTCCAGGCTGCCGGGCTCCCCAGCACAGCTCATGATGCAGATGCTCAAATCCTCTGTTAATCAAAATGGCACTCTCACATCCTGATGGTAAAAAAGGGGGGGGGGGGCAGCAAGTGGGGACCAGAGGCCCGGTTCCAGACAAGGCTTTGTGTTTGGCTTTCTACAAATCACTTCACAAAGAAGACTTCTGATCGCAGTCTTCTCACTTGTAAAAACGAGGAAGGTGGGCTAAAATCACAGAACTTCAGAGCCGCAAGGGGCCCCACACATCAGGTTATATTTGATTCAATTCACTTACTGGTGTACACAGAGAACTTTTCAGACCCAAAATTCTAAAAATAACAGTCACCATGATAAACAGGTTTTGTTCTGAAAGTTCACTTGTAAATCAGTTCTTTGAAACTGGGAGCATATTTCTCCATAGAAATGTTACTAGAGACTGTTAGGTTTCCATGTTGACCCACAAAAGCCCACTAAATTGTAAAGTACCTGAATAGTACTGCTATAGTACTGCTATAATACTGCTGCTATAGTATTGCTATACTAGTACTGCTATAATAACACCTTGCATCCCAGCAAGGGGAGTACCTCCCGCCTCCCTGTCAAGCCCCCAGGGACTCGGCCAAGCCACTGCCACCAAGCATGGGGATGAAAATTCTTAGGAAAAAATGGAACAGAAAATGAGAATGGAAAGGAATGGGGAGACAGGTGTTGGGGGAGCACCCTTGAGGCAAGGGCATGAAGACCAGAGGAGCAGATCTGCAAGAACAGTGAGAGGAGACAGCAGCGGGAGAGAAGCCATCTGCCCTCCGCCCTCCCCAGCCCCACTTCTGGCTCCTTCCATCACAGCAGACCCTTGTTAGCACCAACACTGAAGCCACATATGAGGAGGACCTGGGGAAGGAGAGGGGTTTGAGAAAGGGGCAGGGCATGCCCACCAGGTCGGTATCAGCTGAGTGGTGAATCTCACACACGCTGCCCACAAGCCAGAAATAATAAAAGGGCATTTCTCTGATCAGAGCTTGGCACACACCAGGGCCCTCAGGCTTGGGGAACCTGATCTCCCTCCTTAGAGCACCTCATCCTTGCTGGGGTTGCAAGTTCCCACCTCCTGCTCCATCCACTCTTCCCATATCCTCCCTCTGCCCTCTGAATCTCAGGTTGGGTGCAAGGCTGGGCCCATACCCTGGGCACCATGCTTACGGGACCCTACTTGCACCTCCGCCAGCCATGCCACCTCCACGGGGCTCCATGGGGTTCACAGAGCCCCTAGACTCAATATCATCATAGGTCCTGGGACCTGCTTCTATACTTGCCTGGGTCCACTCTCTCCAGGGAGCCCCACTCCACAGCTTGCACAAGGGAGGCTGTTCGTAGGAGGTGCAGACAGACTGGAGGCCTGAGACCAGGAGTGGCTATGTACCACAGGGAGATTTTGAACAAGAAACTTGAGGAGCATGAGAATTCTACATTCGAGTCTGGCTCTCCAGGTTGTTATGAAGGTCTACTTATCAAGAGAGTGGGTTAGAACCTGATTCATAGCTAGGCTGCTATGTAACTTTGAAATATTTATTTAGACACACGGTCCCTGAGCCGCCATTTATACTCCTGCCCCATGCCCGACAAATGTCAGGAGTGGGGCTTGCCCTCCTATCCCTGCTTCTAGCCACGCCACCAGGCAATGTGCCAAGAAGGTCTAATCAGAATGTCTGCTAATGACTTGGCAAGCTAGCTTACTTCCCTTCCCAGGGTCTCTTCGTAATAAGAAATGAAATGATTCCCAACACTCCCCAAACAGGTTCTCTAAATCTCACTCCCACTGGGGGTACTTCGCTCTGTCCCACACCCACACACACGAGATCACAAAGATGACCCATGTCATTACCATGCCCCTGGGACCTGTGGTCTTTCCACTTCTGTTGCTCCCACAGTAGAACCCTCACTAACTCACACCAGGGTGTGAGCCCACAAAAGACGTTGCTTCAGTGTGAAACAACATTCGAGTAATATAGGCCTAAACCACAGGTAAGTCGCAGATATGGTCTCAGGTTACTCACGTCCTGAGCCACGCCACAACACAGCCTGAGCCAGGCTGCTAATTCTGGAAGGAGCCCGTCTGCCCATACTTGAGGTCTGGTTCTAAGCAGTCTTTCCAGTAAGCACAGATAAAAGGTAACACAGTCCCGTTCTGCCTTCAGAAGCAGGGTGCTACAGGCCCCCACAAATCCAACAACAGATCACCATCAGCAAATGCCCAAACATTTACGAAATCCCTATTAGCTGGTTTTATCTACGGGTAGTTCAGTTTGGTGCCCTTAATACAGTGAAGAGCAGGTAAAACACGTTCACCCTGAACATAGCATCCCTTTGAACAACGCTGGGGAACCTAATTTGCGATCAGCAGCAGCACAGACCAGGTAACAGATACATAGCTGTGAATGATCGTGATTTGATCTGGGCTGTGTGATTTTCATGTTGTCAGACTCTCGGTGATTTATAATAAATTCCATTAAGTTCTGTGTGTCCTAACCTTGACCCCAATTTGCTCAGTCATAGTTATTAAAATCAGTAATCCTGCCTGATCAGGTCACCATGCCCTGGATACCGCCCACAGCCTAGGGCCAGTCATTACAGCATTTGATGCCTCAGACATCACTCCAAATATGGTTTTCAAACACTGGAAACAAGATCAAAAGGCCTGGCAATTGAAAAATTATTAGAATTACTAAATTCGGTAAGGGGTCATGTTCCTTTTTATAAAGCCTTTCTATATACCAACAACAGCCAGTTAGAAAAGTTACAGAAGAGGAAAATAAGATCCCTTTCATAACAAAAATTAAGTAGCTAGACCAGAACATTCAAAATTTGCCAAAAAAAAAACAAAAAAACAAAAAAAAAGGAAGGAAAATAGAACAAATAGATATACCACATTTCTGGAAAAATAATTTAATGGTATGTAGATTTCAAGTCTTTAGAAATTAATCTAAAATTTATACTAATCCAATCAGATCCTCCCCAAATTTTTTTTTCAGGTCTTACCAAGATGGTTCTAACCATCACCTAAAATAATAACTATATGAGAAAAGAAACTGTTTTAAAAGAAAAGCTACTGAGGGGACAGGGCAAAACCCCACCCTCACAAATATGAAAATATAGATTAAATTCCAATGATTAAGTGAGTAATGGCCCAGCAATAAAGAGGCCTATTAATGCAACAGAATAGAAAATCCAGACATGGATCCAAATATAAATAAAAACTTAATAGATCATAAAGGTGGCATTTCAAATCAAGGGGACAAGGTGAATTAGTTAACAAGTAATATGGAAACCACTGATTAAAATTTGGGGAAAAAATTATTAGATCCCTACTCTAAAACACTCATCAAATTAAACTGTAGATCCAACAAAGACAAAACATGAAACCATAAAATATGAGAATGCCAGCGATTATTTATGTTCTCCTAGAATGAGACAGGAATTCTGTCTCAATCTGGCTGGGATGACTCCAGGAACACACTCAGCTCAGAAAGGGGACTCCTCCCCTCCCCACACCCAGAGATCCAGAGTCTTCCCCTATACACGGTCTCCAACTCAGCCTGAGAAGCCAAGAAAGTGAAAGCAGCAGGGCCCTGGAGGGCAGAGTGTTCTGGGAGGCAGGAAACACCAGGTTCCAATGAGGAAGGCTTTCATGCACGTTTTGCAGACCAACTGCCCCAAGAGAGTTCTGGAGGAAGAAGAGAGCTTCTCTAAAGCTTCAGTGACTCGTTGCTATTCCTCTTGTTGTTCTAAGTAAATATTCACTTTTGTATCTAATCCTGTATTCAAAATGTTATATTCTTTTTCTTAAAGAGAAACCCAAATGGCATAAGTGTGGGGCCCCACAAAACCCGAATTCGTCCTTGCATCACACTCCCTGTGGTGGCATAGCACTGCAAATTCCACATGCTCCCGGTGGCCCTGTGGACAGATTAGGAGAAGGCCCTTGTTACATACTCGATAAATGACTCTGCATGTGTGACACGTACATGTAGGGGTACAGTGAAGAGCATAACCTTTGAAATGAAGCAGACCCCCTGGAGCTTCAGTTCCCTTTTCTGTAAGATGAAGGTCATGATACCTTGCATGTCGGGAAGACCTAATGAAATCAGGTGTACAAACATACCAAGAACAGAGTACCTAACACATGGTGATAAAAATTTAAAAGAAAGAAGGTCTGGAAAAATGTACGTTAGGATAAGGTTATTTCTGGGTGGCAAGAGAGTGAGAGTTTTTTCTTTAGGTCTTTTCTTTGTCTGTATTTTCAATTTTTTCTTTACTTTCTTATTTGTGTTTTCTAATCTATCAGGAATAAGCACATAAGACTTGGGGGGGGGGAGAAAAGCTATTTGGCGATGATCCTAGTTCATATCACCTAGTTCTTAAATTCATGTTAAATGGCTCTCTGTAAAGGGAGCAGTTTCAAAGTAACCTACGTGGTCCCAGGAGCTGACCTGTCACGCTGTTGGTCCCATGAGTGAGCTACTGATGGATTCAAGCTAGAGGACAGGACCATTCCAGGGATCCCACTCCCTGGCCATCTGCATCACAGGGCCTGCCGTGGCCTCAGATGGAGAAGTGAGACAGCAGGTCTGGCAGTCTAGCTGCCCTTGATCTTTCCCGTTCTGGGACTGAGCATGAGCCACGTGTCCAGGGGAGCTCCGAAGGGGATGGCTTGCGGCACCCCATGCCGGCAGGGATCTGTTCCTGCTTAAATGCTCTTCATCTGCAACTCTTGGTTGCAGAGATTTTCTGAATCTGGCAGGTGTGGCATCTCAGGGGAGGAGGCTCTGTCACCAGGCTAACTCGGACATATCTGAATGGCAGGAATAGGAGGCTTGGGAATCAGGAGGCCTGGGTTCAAGTTCTGTTTCTGCTCATTAACGGCCATATGACCAGCCCTGAGCAAATCACTGCACTTCACTGAGGCTGTCTGGTCACCCATCCAACTTGGATAACAGTATCTACCTATACTCAGACATCAAAATAATCAGGTGCCTACATGCTTCAGTGAACTTTGAAGTGTCCCACAAAGGTAGACAGCAAAGAGATGATTACCTTCAGCCGTCTGCAACACAGGCAAGCAGACTAGTTCCTTTCCTCTGGAAAACCAGCCTTGGCTAATGGAGGTCAGGAAACATCAGTGCTCCATCTCACACTCCACCCGGGGCGGGGGGGGCCAAAACTAGAGGGGCAAAAAGAATGTGTGAAATAAACAGCAATACGGAGGCTACCCAGGGTGTCTCCATGTCAGCAAAGCCTCTGGGATAGGAGGGATGAAACCAACACCTTCCAGCTTAGGAAGGCCTTAAAAAACCAGCAAGAGCTTATCCCTGCTTTACCCACAGGAGACATGCTCAGGAGGGTGGAGGGAGCCGAGCCTCTGGCACACCCAGAGCTAACCCTCCTTTCGCTTCCCACTACTCACTCAAGAGTCAAAGCTCCAGGGAGGACCATCCAGCTGGCTGTTCAAGGAGGTGTGCCTGTGCCCAGCCACCACCAATGCTTGCCCCCCATCAAGATAACACACAGGAGGGGAGTCCCCAAAAGGGAAGTGATAGCAAAAACCAGAACAAATGTGCTCTCTGGAATTTCCTAAATGTGGAAATATGGGCCACATAAGACTCAGGCTCCTCCCACAGATGAGTTTCTCACCAGCTCTCCCACACCCCTCATTTAGGACAAAAGGAGACACTGGCCAGGGCAAGAGCAGCGGGAAAGGGGGCAACCCCAGAGAGAGACAGCATCGACCAGCACCCTTCCCTGGGGAAATGACAGAGAATGGAGCCATCGTGGTGGTTGTGGGACTGGAGACAGGGCCTGTGGCCCGTTGGGTCTCCACCTCCTCTGACTCCGTGTCCAGCTGGGTCACATACGTCTACCTTTCACACATGGCATAGAAATTTCCATCAGGGGGCCCCTGGGTGGCTCAGTTGGTTAAGCAACTGCCTTCAGCTCAGGTCATGATCCCAGAGTCCTGGGATCGAGTCCCGCATCGGGCTCCCAGCTCCACGGGGAGTCTGCTTCTCCCTCTGACCTTCTCCCCTCTCATGCTCTCTCTCACTCTCTCTCTCTGAAATAAATAAATAAAATCTAAAAGAAAAAAAAAAGGAAAAAAGAAATTTCCATCAGGGACAAAATCAAATAGAGCACAGAAGCACACACCCTAAGAAAGGCAAACACCAAAGACAGGTCATTCCAATGCCGTCTCTGTCATTTAATGTGGCTTATTATTGTGGTCCAGATATATTCATGGTCTTGGGACCTCTGTTTTCATTAAGAACTACAAAATGTGCAGTGTGGTATCTGTGACTTTTGCTCCACCAGAATGAAGTAGACATTAGCGAGGCTTCAAAACCACCAATGAGTTTTTCTCCAGCTGGCATCCCAAACAACAAATTCCTCAGCCACACATTCACGCATCCATTAAAACCCACACATTTCTTCTCCTGAGCAGAAAAACTTAGGAAATAAACACACCTGCATCTCATCCCCTGTCCTCATTAGAAATTTTAGTTTAGAAAAAAGTGTAGTCGCTCTGAAAGAGACGCCATCCTAAAGAAAGGGTACATACACGCCTGTCACAATAATCAAACGTACAGAGCTGTACAGATCTGCTGATTATTAAAAATGAAGTTAAAGCTGAAATTCTTTTCACAGAGCTGTTAATTAGCATGAATTATAAATTGAATTGTACTATTCTCTCCATGTTGTATGCCTTCGATCATTAGCACACTAATATGAATAATTCCTGCAATGTCTTTAACCATTTCTCATGTCAGAGAAAAAGGAGCCTCTAAAGACACGCCGGTCCAGAGGCGAAATGCCACTGTCCATTATTTACAGTAGTCAGTGGTCTGTACTCCCTAGAAAGAAAGAGGAAGACTGCAGACAGAGAGTACTGCTATTACTGTGTCTATTACAACTGTAGATCATGAAGCAAAAAATCATCGCAATTTTTCAATTGCTGACACTTCCAGGCCAGTTTCTTACATAAGTGAAAAAAATGGAAAGGTGACTGAAACAGACACCGTACAACCCTTCAAGAAAAAAAATCAGGATTCTAATAAAATATAAATACGCATACCGGCCTACCGGCCTACAGATAACTAGGTTCTTACATTTGTATAGTGCTCTGCAGTTAATTTTTACAGTTTAAGAAGCACTTTTACCAACGTGATCCATCTCAAGACCTTCCTTATAACATCCCTCCAAAGTAGATGTTCATACCCCATAGTATAGATGACCAGGTGAAGCTCTGAGAGAAAATGACTCTGTGACTCATGTCCTTATTTGGTCCCTGGGGTCCTCAGTGGGGGCTTCTTGAAGCCTAGGTCTTCCTATGAGCTCTTTTGCTTCAATGGGTGATTCAGAAAAATAGGCAGAGTTTGTTTGAGGTAGAGGTGACTAGAAGACATAGTTAAGAATTCTAGTGGAGGTCGCTGGGATGGCCACAGCACCCAGCAATGTGGGAGACTGACTTTTATTTCAAATCTCCATGGTCTGTTGTGAAACAAAATGGCAGGCCATGGGCCACACCCTGAAGGGGAAGAAAAGAGGTCACCACAGGTGGTGAACAATCCCATAAACAATGTTTTTTTCTACAGGTGAAATTCCTTTGTTCTATAGGAAATGTTCTACATCAAGTGTCTGTTATATATGGCAGTATGCCAGGATCTCTGCACTTAAGAAAATCTGGAAGAGAAATTAAGTCACACAGGTGAGTGGAAACAATACCCCCTTATACTTGTATTGGCTCCTTCCCATCACCCTACAAATTCTCCCATCCCTGATAAAAGAAAAATAGAAAAACAGAAAGGAAAAACTCTCTTGGCCCCTTATCACCTTCATGTCATCACCCCTGTCTCTTCTTTTCGTCTCAGCTAAGAATTTTTGAGAGCACCATCCACAACTGCTGTCTCCACTCCATCACCTACCCCCCAATTGTTCCAGGGGCACCACACTCTGATTTCCATCCCCACTACTCCAACAGAACCTGGGTCCACCACACTGCAAGCCTGAGAGAGCACTGCTGAGCTCATACCTAATGGTCCCAGATGAACTCCAATCCAGCCATGTAATTACGGGTAGC